>JBBPMT010000034.1:0-40655 GCA_038090455.1 Garcileccinum viscosum
ACTATTATGATAAGACTTACTAAGGTATGCTATATAAGGCTATATGGTTCTCATGAGTATGGGAGTATTCCCATGAACAAGGTTAACACATGTGATGCTATGCTATGATGTCATAGATAAGTGATAAGGTCACATGATGTCACATGACTGATTGTGTGACTAATATCAAGTCATGTGATCAGCGAAAATGAAGGAAATAAAATAGAAAAAGTTAGGTTATGGAGGAGAGTCGTAACAATATCTATAGTTCAAGTAGCAAGAACTCATGATAGCACTGCTCAAAGTATTGAGGATTTTGTTCTTGACCAGGTTTGGAGGTAAGATGATTGATGGTCTGCTGGTAAGACAATCAATGTATTGAGCTACACAGATTTAGATGATGAACATGACCTTCTACAGCTAGAACATATCCTGTGCCAATATTGGCAACAATATGACTTGTTTAACTACATGTCATTGGAAATCTTGCATACATTCAACATAGATCTGTTGAATATGTATGTCATGGTCAAGGATGTTCCTTTTGTTAATATAAAACTCCTTATTGCCAATCCACTGGCACCACTACTATGGCAAATCAATCATGTTGCCTATATTGTTCAAACATATAAAGGTCAATGTGCCAGTTGAGGTAGAAATGTTGTGCCTCCACCAGAACATGGCCATGAATCCATCAAGGATAAATAGGGCCATGGGATAACATTGGTATTAGATGGCAAAGTTGAACAATCTGATATACTGGAATAACCTCAGTGTTAGATAGCTGCTATCTCTAAGTCATAGAGCAATTAACATCAAACAATTTACCTTATTGTCATATATCTGAATGGGCTTGAACAAGTGAATGTAGGCAAGTGGATGAGGCTAATTGCTGAGGTGCAATGGTGATCTAAAGATGGCATGGACTACCACACACAAACCTGTTGAAACAGTTAGGTGATGGTAATATAATGACTATGAGATGAACATACCATGCAGTCCACCCTGTTGTTGTTGTATCTGGCCAATGTAGATGGCTTGTGAACTCCACATGAGTGTTAAAGGTGAGAGCATATCCTTGAATTCACATTCATTGCCATGTGCTTCATTGGTTTCATAATGAGCATCATGTTGGTGAAAATATCAAAATGATCATTGATGTTCAATTTGAAGTATTGAAATGCATGGGGCAGGGTGATGACAAATGCTCTGAGTGCTTGAAGAAAACAAAAAGCTCTGTGATATTGCTCCAAAAGTTGAACTATTTTCCTGGAAAACTGTAGCTAGAAAGAGATTAAATAATGGGATGATAAATAGGATATTGGCTCTAAATAGGGTTCAAAATACTAGTGAGGAAGATGGTGGCCTGAATCACTTGAATAAAAGGATTCAGCTTGAGTATTCAATGAGCTGGTTCTATGTTACCAGGCCTGGTAGCTACTGAACCAAATGACTACCTCTTGTTGCTAGAGCCATCTGGTCATCTGGATGGTGTAGTCTTTTTGGCTGGTTATAGTATAGGCTTTCTTGGCAAATCAATGTGGAGACACTCTGAAATCTTAGTGTTGAGTACATCAAGGCTATCTAGAGTTTGAATTATGTCAGCATAATGTATGAGGGGATGAAGTTTTGGAATATTGAAGTGGTTCTGAGTCCAGCATCCAAGTTCCATGAATACATCCTTGAGGCAGTGGAAATCATCAAAAGCTTCTTGTAATGCCATCAGTGTATGATTCATATATGAGTAGTATTGGACAAGATGGACAAATTCCATTAGACTGCATGCTGCTTGCAAGATATATGGTTTTGCACTAGTACCAACAAGCATACTGATAATGATCCACTCAAGCTGTTTGTGGTCAGTAGCTGTCCACTGCTTGATGGTTGAAATTCCTTTCTTGAACTGGTGAAGTCCAGAAAAAATAGGCATTGTGCAAAAATGTGCATCAAAGTTGGTTATCTCAGCAGGTCTGCTGCATAATTTCTTTAGGTGATCTTTGATGATATCTTAATGGAGTTGGTGGAAAATATCAGAGATGATGCAGAGAAAGATGTTGATGGAGGGCAGCCCTACTCAGAAGGGCAAGAAGACTGCATGTAAGCCCTCCACAATAAACTTGGATGGATATTTGTTGATGGCCTGGACATGAAGTATTTGCATTGATCATGTTTGGTTGCAGTGTGGAAACTGCAAATTTGTGCCTTGCTGATTAGCTGGTACAAGATACTTGAGGCATCAATTTTAGTACAACATGCCACTAGGCATTGCTTGGGGTGGTCACTAATAAATGCGGTTTGAATTGGAAAGATCCAGGAAATATAGCCATCTGTACAAACTATTTCCACACCTTCTTGTCCAGCAGCCACCAAGGACTGTAGTAGCAGTGTCATACAATAGTGAAAGAGGAAGTAACCAGTGATTAAATTGTCCTCAAATGATGCCAGTTTTGAGACAGGCAAGTATTCCAACAATATGGACACATGGTATGAGGATTCATGGCAAACATCTTTAGATATGTTTCCAATCATCAGGTATATAGGCCATGCAGTTTTGTTCCCTTTGAACTGGGAGAGCTCAGTTTTATTGGATGCCAGTATCACTAGAACAATGGTTGTGCCATCTGGCAATTATGTCTAAGTAATCTCAGGTGCATATAGATTCAAATGGTAAAATATTTCTCATCTATGTATTTCACCACTAGTTGGCAATCCACATCTCATCATATCAACAAGTCTGCCCCTTAGCATCTGTGTAGACTTTCTCAGGTGCATAAGCTATGCTTCCATTGAATACTGGATTGCCCATCAATTCTCAAATGCAGCCCACCAGATCCTGTATTCAAAGCTCAAGGTCCTCAGTTTCACCATGACCATCCACATTCTCCATTGTGTCATTTTCATCAAGCAGTCCAAGATTACCATATACATAAACAAGCCTGCAAGGCCATTCAGATTTTGTGGGTAGTTTGTCCACAACCTTCAAGAAGGTATAATTACTATGGTATGATGGCTGTGTTTGATTCTTTGTCTTTGCAAAGTACATTAGTGGTCTAATAAATCTTATCATAACTAGTAGAAACTGACAATTGATAACTTTAGAAATTCTTCTGTGTCATGCTGGTTCATATTTTTTATGAGCCACTGAGTGAGCTCCCACTTCTTGCAATCAGCAAACAGAGTATATGGTCCACTTCTGGTTGCTTCCTGATAATGTTTCATTTGTTTAAATGAAGTCTCCTTGTGACTAATGACTTCTGCAGTAGACTTCTCCAAAAACTCTTGAGTGAAATATGGAAAGCAGTCTGAATTGGAGCCATATTCTTCCTCAATTACCTTCTCATGCTCATGCTCATTTCTCCAGTTGTTATGATTGACATCAAGATTGATATCAGGCAAGTTAATATCTCCATGACCAATATCTTCAATGTATTCATGTTCATGATTTGAGTTTTCAGTTCTAGTGACAGCACATTACACACTGAGTTGCTGTGCCTCAGTTACCCACTGCTCATGGCACAGTATAGAATATGCAATATGCCAGCATACCCCCTTCAGCAGCTGAAAAGGTTTGTCTGTAGTAGTTGCAGGTATGTTGTCATTGATGGATGTAGTTCAGCATCAGTTTGTTGACACAGTTAGCAAGAGAAGATGATGTGAACTTGATGTAGGCTGGCTGCATATGGGAAATATCATAAAAACAACCTTCTATTCTAGATCATCCTCACCTAATCTTGCTATAATGTTAACTACCAAACCACCAATTTATATAGTTAGTATCAAGCTGTCTAATATCTATACAATCAGATCTCTACCATACTAGTTGCTACCTTGCAGGTCTAGTTTGACCTTTCAAGTTCATGGCATTGTCCAAAACTGGATCCTCTAGCACTAACTACCAGATCCCTTAGGATGCAGTGGTTGCTGCTCTGCATGCCATCTACTAGCATGACCTTTGGTCTTGAATTTGAGGTTACTACCAGATCTCCATGGTCACTACCCTATATAGGTTACACATCAAATCCTGTGCCATTCAAGTCATTATTGTTTGGTACAAGTGGCATACCTGATGACTGACTTGAAGCTACATGGACCAAGTTAGGTGGTCACCAATCATGATTCAGGGTTCTGAGTCTTTTATTGGCCACTATGCTGGCAGCTAAGATATTTAAGCAGAGCTAATCTACCTATCCACTGACCTACAATCTTGTATTCCACATTCATTAATTTTCATTTTATCTATCATTGACCATTCTTCTATATATAGTCACTTGTTACTATGCCAAAAGTCTTTGCAGATACATCTCAGCCCATATCTGATAGCTATGTTCATTGACCATTAGAAAAGCTCCAGGCCATGCAAGGTGAGTATATAAATTGTTGCCCATGTTGTAGTGCTGACTCCAACTTACTGTGGCACAATATACTACAAAGGATTGTGAATAGGAAAAGACTGCTCAAGATTGAGACATGCTGGTCAAAACCAAGTGACATGAGGAGCATATCTAGAAGCAATACCAAGCCACAAAAGCAGCTTAGTTCAATTTACTCAAGATTCAACCTTTTGAAGTTCCAGGGATAGCTACTGATTCAGATGTGCCATCTATTATGGATAAAGCAGTAGGTATTTTTTATATATTTTGCACATGTGTTTCAATTGAATTTGCTTAGTTTGAATTTCATGCAAAAGGTGGCCTTGTGCATACTTTAACCTGTGCTAGTCTAGCCCCTCCAGGAATACAGCTTGTGGCATAAGAAGGCAATATCCCACTCTAGGCCCTATTCTCTTTCAATTTGCCAAAGTTCAGCAGGTATATATCATCCCATCCATTATTTGTATCTATCTCCTTATACTATTAACCTACAGCCAATACATTCTCCTCCATCCTGCCATGTTCACATTTTGGAACCAATGGAGTTGATGGAACTTGACATGCTTGATTTGAATAAGACCACCACACACAAGAGAGTTTGTGAGCCTACACTATTTGTTGTTAAAAAGGAGACAGACAAGTGAGTTATTCAATGACTATTATTGTGATGCATTAACCAGCATTTTCTATAACAGATATATCAGCATTTGGCCTAATAAATCTAATTACAAAAAGGACCATAACTATAGTAATCTACCATTTACTCAGAGAAAGCAGGTCTGCTGAAGGTGACCAGTAAATCTATACATGCTTCTGGATCTTGACAAGATAAACTATGAAATAGAAACTATATTTGACTAGAAATCAAATTAGAATAGACTGAGCTGTTTGATTGTCTCCATTTACATTATAAACTACCAATATATGTGCATAGACCAAGCTGTGTCTGATAATAAGCCATTTACAATACCTATATATGGTTATAGTATCTATATGGTTGTGGGAGAAGTTTGGACAAGGTTCTTTGATGATGCGGGGCTGTATGAGTTAGCAGAGAGTTGGCTATGCTACCAAGATTAATGGTAGGATATATGGAGACCTTTACCTTCAGATTTTGAAAGATGAACTACTCAATTCTTTGCAATTTTATGGTCTTGATCCTCTTGACATCATCTTTCAGCAAGATAATGACCTCAAACATACTTGCAAGCAGGTGAAGGATTGGCTTCAGGAGCAGGATTTTTATACTATAGTATGGCCTGCACAGTCTCCTGACCTCAGCCCCATTGAGCACCTCTGGGGTTACATCAAAAGAAGACTAGCAGATCATGATTCCTCTCCTAAGGAGATTCATGAATTGTGGAAGAGAGTTCAGGTTGATTGGAAGGGAATAGCAGTTGGAGAGTGTCAGAAGTTGATAGAGAGCAAGCCTAGAAGGATTGAAGCAGTTATCAAGGCAAAGGGAGGCTATACCAAGTACTAATATGTATGTGACCACTTAAAATTTAAGATTATATGCAACCTCAAAATGACTAGCCATTATATTTGATAATATAATTACATTCTGAGATGTATTCTGAGGAACTCAAAATATTGATCCTATTGATATGTTGTTTTCTAGTCCATTCTATCTCTGTCTTGACACTAATATAGATTTTTTACCACCAGAATGATCATTGTCCCCCTCTCACTCCAATCTTATCCATGCTCATAGCAGATCTATTGTGTCTATCACCATCTCCATCTCTATTGTGTCTCCTTGTCTCTCTGACTCTCCCTCTTCTAGTGCCTGTCCCCAACCCCCAGTCATCTGCCAAGTCCAGCTCAAGTCTGCATAGCCCTTCTCCAGATGAGACAATCAGGATCCATTCTGTGTCTGAGTATGTGCTTGCTTTTCATAATTTTGTTCCTCAATAATAAAACATGATGTATCTTTTCTTTCATTCTGGTGAAAGCAACCACTAGCATGAGCTAGGTCACTTCAACAAGTTCAGACAAAAGGGGATCCATATAGGCTAGGGGGAAACTAACCAGAACAGACTGAAGTCTGCTGGTGTTGCATTCATACTATATATATGATAACAATGGGCACACGGACCACATGAGGGCTGGCACTATTATGATAAGTATTGGTAAGGTAAGCTATATAAGGCTATAGTATTCTCATGGGTGTGAGAGAGTTCCCATACATGCGTAAGGCATGTGCTATAATGTCATGGTCTAGCCTATGACATACCTATGCATGTGATCTATGTCACGTGATATCACGTGATGTGTTATGTGATGAATATCAAGTCATGTGACCAAGAAAATAACTATCAAAAGAGAAAAAGTAAGGGAAGTTTACGAGGGTCATAACATTACTCCCCTTCTATGGCAGAGATTCCAGATCTACAAAAGACCAAGTCAGAGATGAGGGTGAAGTACAATGTCCCAAGGTAAAGTTCACAAGGGGAGTACTGAAAACTGTATCAAACAGTTCTTGTGCCATCTTCAATTTCTGTGGGGCTGCAGGATTCAACTGGTGGAAGTCTATGATGGCTTTCGAAGCCGACCTTTTAAGGTTGCTCGTAGATTCCCAGGTATGATTGCTTTCATCATATCCTTTCCAGTGAACAAGGTATTGGAATCCTCAGCCTATGGGTCTACTATTGACAATATATTCCACTTCATACTTGTCATCACCTTCATTTTTAACTAATACCAGACTGGGGCATACTATAGGTTGTCCTTCTAGAGGTTCTATATATGGTTTAACATGAGACATGTTGACAACGTCATGCACTTGGTTTGATTTTGGGAACAATAGTTTGATGGCATTGGTATACATGTCTATGACCTGGTAGGGTTCTATCCATTTCTCGGTTAACTTCCAGGCTGGTCGATCTGGTAACATCAAGTGATCGGTCAAGAGAAGAACAAGATTGCTGATTTTGTAATCGGGGGTGGGTTTTCTATGTTTGTCAGCCTGCTGACTCATCTATTGATGGGCGCGTTCCAGGTTTCTTTTAGCTATATCATGGGAAGTGCTTATTTTATTGGCAAATTCTTGGGCTGCTAGAGCTTTGACTGTTTTGGGTTCTACCCCGAGCTATAGACTATAGGTTTTCATCAACTGGAAGGGGCTATATCCAGTTGAGGACGATTTTGTATTATTAAAGTTAAATTGGGTGATGGCTAGCCAATCAGCCCATGAGTCTTGTTTTTCGGCTATGTATAATTAAAGATATTGATTGAGCTCCTAATTAACTCTTTTGGTTTGTCCATCTGTTTGCGGATGATAAGCCGAAGACATCTTCTTTTCTATTTTTAATAATTTAAGCAAGTCTGTCATCATCTGAGATGCAAACTGTGGGCCTTGGTCGCTGACCAAGCTATCAGGTAATCCATGATATTTCCACACATGGTCTCTATAAAGTTTGGCTGTGCCTTGTGCAGTGACCATTTTGTTTGTGGGAATTAGAACGACTTTTTTCGAGAAGCAATCTACTATGACAAGGATGGCATCAAAGCCTTTGCTTTCTGGAAGCCCAGTGACAAATTGGCGGAAATGGAATGCCAGGGTCCTTCCACAATGGGTAGTGGTTGTAATAAGCCAGCTGGCAGCTGGTTCGATGTCTTCATGCATGCACACCTGTCACACAACTTACAGTAGTTGATGATATCTTGTTTGGCTCCTGGCCAACTATAATATCGAGAGACAAAGTCGAGCATCTTTTCAGCTTCTTTATGTCCAAAGAAGGGGTGGTCATGGAATTGAGTAATTACCCCCCTTCTAAGCTTGACTGGCACCCAGATCTTATCTCAGTAGTGCCATGATCCTTCATGGAGGATCAACCTGTCAGGGGCTTTCAATCCTGAATGCACTATTTTAATCTTATCGAAAAGTTTGATCTCTTCAAGAGATCTTACGCAATGCACAGGAATGACAATGGTATTCTTATTGTTGTCTTCTATGCTGATCATATGATCTTCTCGTTTAAAGAAGGCATCTGCTTTTCCCATGGACGTTCCTGGTTTGTTTACCAGGATGTAATCGAATCAGGACAAGTATTGCACCCATCATGCTTGGCACCTATTGAAATCCTGCGATTTCATAAAGTATTGCAGGTTTCTATGATTGGTCCATATCTCGAATGGGTGTCAAGCACCTTCTAGGTGATGTCTCCATTGTTCGAGTGCAAGTATGATGGCTAGCATCTCTTTGTCAGCTATAGTATAGTTTCACTATTCTGGTGTCATTGAATGGGACATGAACAAGACTGGATGCCATTTGTTGTCTATTTTGGTAGAGAGCACTGCTCCTACTGCGAAATCCAATGTGTCGCATTCTACCCTATATGGGGTTGTGTCATCTGGGTATGCCAGTACTAGTGCTGATGTGAATGCTTTCTTTAGCATGTCAAATGCTTCTTGTTATGCCGCTTTCCATTTCCAGGGTTGATCTTTCTTGGTTAGATTGTGTAATGGTCTTGCAATCAAGCTATAGTTGTTGATGAATCTTTGATAGAAGTTGGCTAACCCCAAGAAGCTTCTAACACCTTTTACTTTTGTGGATGTGGGCCATTCCATGACTCCTTTGACTTTTTCATGATTTATCGATATGCCATGCTTGCTGACATCCATTCCAAGCATATCCACCTGGAATACTCTGAAGAAGCATTTCTCTAGTTTCACGAATAGATCGTTTTCACAGAGTCTCTGTAAGATCTTTCCCACAGTCTCTACGTGTTTCTTTCTATCATTATGTTTTGAGAATATTAATAGATCACCTAGGTATATGATGACACAGTCATCCATATTGGCAAAGATTTCATTCATCATTTGCTGGAACATGGCTGGGCTATTGCACATTCTGAAATATATGACAAGGGGTTCGTAAGCCCCGAAGTGGCAGATGAAGGCTCTTTTCCATTCATTGCCTTCCTTGATTTGCACATTGTTGTATTCCCATCGGAGATCCATTTTGGTGAAGATCTTAGCTCCTTTGAGTTTATCTATGATCTGCGAGATTAAGGGTAAAGGGTAGTTGTTTTTCACTGTCCCTTTGTTTAAATATCTATAATCCATGACCATGCATTTCTTGCCATCCTTTTTTGGTATGAAGAATACAGGGGATGTCTGTGGTGATTTGGAGGGTCATATGTACCCTTTTGATAGCTGATCATCCACAAAGGCCTTGACTTCATCCTGTTCCTAGGGAGATAATTTTATCAATCAACTCTTTTTTGGTATGAAATCAAGCTTCAGATCTACTGCGTGGTCCCATGGTTTTCTTTCAGGCATTTGTTCACTTGCTTTCTTCGAGAAGATGTCTATAAAGTCATGATATTCTGATGGTATGAGCTTTTTGGCTTCTGCGGCGTCCATTGGTTCATATTTGCTATTATTGATTCAACTGATATGGTATCCATAGGCCTGCTCATGGGTTTCCATCCTATTTAGATAGCTATGTTGTAATGCTGCACATGAAGCAGGGCATTGATCCATGGTGACAGTGCCTTTTGTCCAATTGATGGACAGGTTGTGCTCTTGGAGCCATGTATATCCTAGGATCATGTGGTTCTTTCCTAGGTTAGTGACATCTGTGTGTATTTTTTTGTGGTGCCCTATGTAGTCTATGATGAGTGTGGTGATGTATGCTATGCCACCGGCTGAGTTTATTGTGCCATCAATATTGTAAACTGGTACAACTTGTTCTAAACTTTGCAAAGGGATTCTTTCCTTCTTTGCCCATATGATGTCAATAAATATACTAGTTGCGCCGCTATCTAGCAGGGCATTTACTGCTGTTTTTGTACTTTTTGTGATTATGTCTATTTTTATGAATAATTCTCTGAGCAGCTTTATTGTGTGCACTTGTTTCTCGTTCGGGTTCGAGAGAGAACTATTTTTATTTTTGAAAATGGAATTAAGCATCACTTCCCAGTGACCACGCTCCTTTTCAGAGTTCACCATTTCGGTTGATTCAAAACTAAATACAGAGGAGGAATTGCTATCTAAATTACAGTTGCTATCGAGAGAAGAAAATGAGTTGGAAACAGAAAGAGGAAATGGGTGAGCACTATCTTGGCATCACACCCTCAATTGAGATGGAACTAAAGAGAAGAAATTAGGAGAAGAACTATGTATGTAATTAGGGTCCATATTGCTTGGTACACTACCTGATGTATTCAAGCCTACTCTTTTCCCTGCATTGCTTCTAAGTCACGAAAATAGGCCCTAGCAGCCTCTAAGTCCATGCCTCTAATTGCGCCTTGCCAATTTATCTCTTTGGCTAGGCAAGAGAGGGTTGCAAGGGGTTGTTGTCTGGAATCTTGATTTGTTAACACAGTTCCTTCTGTGCTTTGGACATTCTTTGACTTAAATTTTAAGCATTCTTTGCGATGCCCACCTCACCAGAATCCACACTCTCCACAAGCTGTGCTTTTGGCTTTGCAATCTCTTGCCATGTGGCCTTCTTTGCCATAGTTGTAGCAGCCTCGCAAAGATCAGCCTATATCTTCACGATTGTTGGAGTTGGTAACGTCTATATCCATCACATTCGGGTTGCGGGCAGAGCAGCTTCGGGAACCATTGAAACGAGATTCGAATGCCTCCAGGGCATTGGCATAGTCTTGTATGGTCATAATGAACTCGTACAAGGTGGCAGGGCACTTTTTTTGCATGTATATGTGCTTGATTATGTCTTGGTGCATCCTTTGCTCGAGAAGGATTATTCCCATCTTCTTGGTGCACTCTGCTTGATCATAGAGTGTGAGCCACTGCATGAGGAACACCTGTGTCCTCTCGTTTCGATATTGCTTTCTCACCATCAATTTCTTGATAGTGATTTCTTTTTCATTCCCGATGTGGAACTGGCTGGCTAAGAGTTTTTCGAGCTCTCTCCAGGCAAGCCAAGGTACATTGGCATCTCAGCGCTTTTTGAGTTCAGTATGTGCCCAGGCACCTATGCTATTCTTGTCTTTCTTGCCTTCTGTACCTATCCTGGAGAAGACTGCCAGGTTCCAATTCTTTTCTCCATTTAGTTTGTGCTCTCCGAACACATCTAGGTTGGTTTCTTGAAACATCAACATTTTTGTCCACCATTCATTGAATGTACTATAGCTTCTGTCATACATCCTGGAGTCCTTAATGACCTCTGCCTTCTTGCCCTGGCACCCTAGTACATCCGGGGTGGTGCCTAGGTCCTCACAGTCTTGGTCTAACTGGTCCCTCAGCTTGCAGTTCTCTTGCTCTGAAGTTTCAAGCTAGACCATCATTTCTGACATCCACTCAGTTAGCAATGTGAGCTGATTGGCAAGTAGGGCACCGGGATCTGCCCTGGAGTCATGGGGATGGGCGCGGGATGCAGACACAGTCAGGATGCTGCTGCTGGGATGATCCAGCAGTGAGGGGGGGTGGTTGAAGATTCCCAACATGATCTATGTACATGAATTCTATGGAAGATTGGTAAAAGTTGGTGGTATCTTCTTTTAATATGGGGGTTTGGTCAAGGTGGTGCTGCAGGAATTCATGTTGCAGCCAAATGGGGAAGTCAGGGGTGAAGTCGATGTGGAAGGGTGCATCCCTTACTATTGTATTGTTGGGGTTGAAATCTTCGTCAATGGGGAGATGCTCTGAGATGTCAGTGGAGATTGCTATGTAATTTTTGTTTCTCAGGGCTCTCCAGTTGTCACCATAGAGATCGCTAAAGTCCATATACTAGAAAAGAAAACTCCTATGCATCATGGTCACACAGTAACTCCATGAGTGTCAGATGCAAGGGGAGGAACCAGGTATTGCCTGGCTATGGCTGAAGATTTAGCACTTTGAGGCTGTGACTCTTAAACTCATAGATATCGCAATGCGAGGTTTGCATGGTTGTCTCTGCTGCGCTGACCCAATATGCGCTAAGGAATTGATCTTTATTTTTTTGTGGTCAGAAGGGTCCTCTCGAATGAGGTCTACCTTGACAAAGCGAATGGAAACTATGCCGGACAAGTGTATATATATGGTTTAGAGTTGGTCATAGTCCAACTGTGGTCACAGTACAACCGGCTGCGATTTCAGCACAAGCCTGACCCCGGCTATTGGGGATCCTCCTTAAGTCTGGAGTCCGACTATATGATTGATGAGAGAGTAAAGTAGGGGTGACACAATATTGGTGTCAAAGTGAGGTAGCAAAAGGAGAGTCTGTTCTTATGAAAGCAACCACTAGCACGAGCTAGGTCACTTCAACAAGTTCAGACAAAAGGGGATCTGTATAGGCTAGGAGGAAACTAACCAGAATAGACTGAGGTCTACTGGTGTTGCATTCATACTATATATATGATGACAATGGGCACATGAACTACATGAGGGCCAGCACTATTATGATAAGTATTGATAAGGTAAGCTATATAAGGCTATAGTGTTCTCACGGGTGTGAAAGAGTTTCCATACATGCATAAGGTGTGTGCTATGATGTCATGGTCTAGCCTATGACATACCTATGCATGTGATCTATGTCACATGATGTCATGTGATGTATCATATGATGTCATGTGATGTATCATATGATGAATATCAAGTCATGTGACCAAGAAAATAACTATCAAAAGAGAAAAAGTAAGGGAAGTTTATGAGGGTCATAATATCTGGTCAAATCATCTGTATATTCAATCATGACTCCAATGACTGGTGAGATGGCAAACTCCATGGTCAGAGAGGTTGGTTCTTGAGCAACTATGTTAGTGCAGATGAATCTGCTTGACCAAGGAACAACTTCACCCCACTGTAAGTCTCATCTGTTAATTTCAGCTGCTTTCCATTCATTTGTATTACAGCCTCACTAACCACACTTACACAATGTTAGCCATGCCAGCTGCATCATGGGCTACCACCCTCTCTCATAGTTTGTCTTGCAAAAATCATTGTTCTCTGGTCACCAAGGCTCTTGGCCTCAATATCACCTTATACGGTCCTCCTTTGATGGTTCACTTATTGCAAAGCTTATCTGTCCTGCAAAGCATGGTTAGATCTAATCACATATCTCACTTCCAGCCATTCACCACATCCATCATTTTTTGCATTTGCTTTATTCTCTCTTCCATAGAATGTCTGCCTTGTGAGATATCATTGCTTAAGCACTTTCCCACTCTCATCCTCAAGTGAAAACAGATTCCATCTATACTTGCTTCTTTGGTGTCATGGGTGAGAAGAGCCTGATGTGATGAAGACACTTGGAATGCAGAGATTAAGGGCATGCTCAAGCTTGGCAGTTAAGCATTTTCTCAAGTTCAGTGATTTCTAGTGGTTGCAGTTCAGTGTGGTATTGAGCTTGCACAAAAGGGACAGTTCTTGCCTACTGACACTGTCACATTGACTCATTTTCATCCCAATTGTGATTCCCCTGACTTTTGAAGCCCATGTTCTGGACAATTATTTTGCCATGTACATATCATGACATGCTGGGCACTTGAGTTCATATACCTTAGATACCAATTTTACATTGCAAGTTGTACAACATACAGGTGCCTAAATCTACTCAAAGCTCATTCATTTTGTGTGATCATATACAACATGGACCCAGCCTAGTGTTCAAAAAATTGTTCATCATTCAGTGTGTATGCACACTCTTAAACAAGCAAATGGTGAACATTGTATACTTTCTCTATAAAGTGGGTGTATTCTGGTTGGTCTATATAAACAGAATGTTTGCAACATTGACATGGTGTAATGTGTAGTAGTATTCAAGGTGGTGTCAGACCCTCACTGACCATCATGCAACAAGGTGAGCACTTGCACAGCATCACACAAACACCTTCATTGATGATAAGTATCAGAAGGATGAAACACAGATGACAGTCTTATTATGTTCCATTCACAGATGTGGATTGAATACCCCTAATTGAAAAGAAAGAGTATTGCCTACTGGTACATGAGTTATTGAATTCCAAGTGGTTCTGAACATCTAAGAATGAAAGAGACAACTAATAACTTACATATCTTTCCATACAAGGTCATAAGTCCTTGATGGCCCATGCCTCAGTAATGATAGTGAGCATCTCAAGATCATGGACTGCCTTGATAGGTAATCCATCCCTTGCATACTTGGGTTGCTTTACATCAGTGGAATTCATATATGGTGGGTATCGCACAATACCTTCTACACCCACCCAGTCAAAGTTGATGACTATGAGTTTTGTCCTATCTTTATTGACAAAAATGTTCATGTCACATATATCTTCATGAACTAGCTGGCAAGCATGCAGTGTCTTGAGCTGTGTCTCAATATCTTCTAACACTGATATGGGGAGATGTTTAGTGTTGGGTAAGTCAGCCAATAAATCATAGCCAACAAAATTGTCATGACAATCATGTACCAGCCTTTAGGGAGAACTTGAATTCTTATAATTTGGAGGTGAAACCCAACTTTGCACAATGAAGGTGAGCTTCCTTCAAATAACATTGTGTGAATTTGATGCAGATCTGAACTGTAGGATCCCCTTCCAGTGTGCTGAAAAAGACAAGCCCTGTCTTCTTTATATCCTCATCAAGCTGCTTCATGTAATGGATAGTTTGCATGTTCTCATCTTCAAGAGAGTTAAACATTATGGAATATGGGAACAGTATATCATGAGATTGGTGCTCTCTCAAAGGGCCATTGTTCAAGTCCTTGTAATATATTTTGAGTGTTCTGAGAGCTTTGCAAAATGTGGCCATGTGACATGCCACAGTGAGCTAGATTCAGGTATTGGTGGAATGATAGTGGAATGCCAGAGGGGTAGAAAGGACTTGCATGACAGGCTATGCATTCCACACTGCACTAGTGAACACCATGTATGGCCCTGGAGAAGAGAGAAGTTTGTTAATGCAGACAATGTCAAAAATGAATACTCACCAAATGCTAGCAGAAGAAAACAAGGTAAAGGAAACTTCAAATATTTGCTTGTATACTGCTATATTGCCTCCAAGTAGTATGAGACAGCTTGCATATATGGCTCTGAGTTTGAAGATCCAATCTCATTCTTAAACTCAGTGATGAAGAAGAGAGGAAGGTCTGGATTGTCATTACTGATGAAGAGGCTGGAGTCCATTTTGTAATGCATTCCTCAGATCTCTGTGGAGAGGTTGAGGTTGATATGGGCCACTTTAAACACCTTGTCAACTGCTTTTATACACTGAGCTTCAGTTTCATGCAGGTTTGACATAATGTTTGCCAGCTTGCCTATGAACTAGTTATTGTCTTCTCTCATTGTTCCAGTCTGGCAGCCATCTTCAAACTGGCTGAAGACCAGATGTAGCAGAGTTGCAGGAATGAGTTCTTTTGTGTCATGAGAGTGGCCACAAGGTATTTGTGTTTTGGGTGAGTATTGGATTTCATGAAATGCAGAAGGTTTTGAACTATCAGATGGTGACTTCTTTTGAGGATGCTTTTGGATGAAGTCATCTTGAGCCACTATGATTGGATCCACTTCTCCAAAACCCAGGTATGAGAATGGGGGAGGATTTATCAATCCTGTCATCTAGGAATCACAAAGTATCAGTAAGATGATATAATCAACTTACTAGTACCAGTGGAAACATTGACAACAACACATAAAGGGGTGAGAACTGGCATGCTAAGGAAATTGGATGCCAAAGTATCCTCTTGGAGTGGTTCACTGTCACCTGCCTTATTAAAACTCTCTTGGAGTTCATTCTCATCTCCTAATATCTTGTATAATTGTATGTGGTGGTTGGCTACACTCCTCAAATTCAGCTATACATCCTTGATGTGGAATATAAATTGATTGACATCTTCACCTGGTTGAATCATTGAAATTAGAAAACTGGCATCAAGAGTGCACCCTCATATCCAATAAACAACTCTTGATGGCACATGTCTTCAGAAGAACAAGAATAAATTGCAAGGGCCAGTTTGGACTTCTCTGTTGCTTATCCACTATAATATAAATGCTATAGCTGGGTGGTGGCTCCTGGAATACTTCTGATAGCCTGTAATTCCCCATCAAGAGTTTTGCATGCTCTGAGAGAATAAATTTCATCAAATTCTCTTCATAAGGTCTGGATATGGAATACTTGGGTTTGTAAAGAGTGAGAGTGTCTGCATCCACATCATGAAAAGCTGCTGGTTTCTTGCTCTTGATAGCCTTTTGAAATCATTCACAGTCTCTGTTTTTGAGATCTTGATTTGAAAGACAGTTTCAAGAGCTGCAGAATAGATCCATCAAGTAAGAGTGAGCAGATCCATGGTGGCATGGATGAATTATCTGAAGCAAACAGACAACTACTACTGGCCATGGCTTTACCATTTCAAAAGGTTACATAATACAGTGGCCCACACCTTTTGAAATGATCAAATTTCCCTTTTCTGACACTTTCAATGAGTGATGTTATTCACCAACATTTGCTCAACCTGCATAGGAGCAGCAGCTCACATGCACAAGTCATGTGACTCTACAGCCCACTTGAAGCAGTATCCAGTGGTGAATCCATGTAAAGTTATCCCTATCTGGGGCAAAAAGAATTTGATACCTGGTGTCTAACCAATGGCAATGAGGGTGTGTGTTGTGGACATGTTACAAGAGAAAAGGCATTTGAGATTGAATTTAATAAAGAACCTCAGACTTAGGGATGTCAGTGAACTTTATCATGTGGATCAAAAATGTTTTAATACTATTGAGTACTATGAAGTCAATTGATGATCTGTACTTGATAGGTTGTGATCTTTAACCCATAGCCATGCTGTGGTGAGTGAATCAGCCAAAATATATGATCCTTGCAATGAGACTAATTCCACCTGCAGTGCTAGCCTTTATCTGCTAATGCTGTGGCATCTGGTGAAGGGCTTGTTCTTCAAATTGGCTTAGGATTTTTGAGGGTCAGAAGAGAGAAAAAAAAGAAAGTGCTATATCCATCATGGTCACTGAGATGAACATGAGGTTCTGATGATATATAATATTCCTGCTGCCCACTTCCTAATGTGGACACTATGCATCATGCCTCAACATTTTGACATTTGATATCATATTATGAAGCAATGTACTATAGTTATTGGTCAAACCATATGTCAAACCATGCTATATATTCCTTTATTAAGATTTTAGCCTTAACATTGAAATATTGATCTGCTTTCTCTGTGCAGGATATTGATTATGTGTGCAGTCCTAGTTTGAGAGTGCAGATATAATGTGACAAGAATGAGATTCATATGTATGTACAGTGAGGTGCAAAACCATTGCAATGCCTAATCCCAAACCAGGGTGCAAAGCATCCTGCAATCACTCATGGGAATTTTGCTTTGCTTTGGTGGGAACAAATAATATACAAACCCTTAGCTACAACATTGTCCCCAGGGTCATGTGATTTCACTTACATACTGCAAAGATACATCCATTTCAAAACACCAATACCATTGCAACTGTTTTGCACCTTTTGCTTTTCAGGATATATTAGTACTTGGTATAGCCTCTATTTGCCTTGATAACTGCTTCAATCCTTCTAGGCATGCTTTCTATCAACTTCTGACACTCTTCAACTGCTATCCCCTTCCAGTCAACCTGAAGTTTCTCCTACAATTCATGAATCCCCTTAGGAGAAGAATCATGATCTGCTAGTCTTCTTTTGAGGTAACCCCAGAGATGCTCAATGGGATTGAGGTCAGGAGACTGTGCAGGCCATACCATAGTATGAAAATCCTGCTCCTGAAGCCAATCCTTTACCTTCTTTCAAGTATGTTTGGGATCATTGTCCTGCTGAAAGATGATGTTAAGAGGATCAAGACCATAAAACTGCAAAGAATTGAGCAGTTTATTCTTCAAAATCTGAAGATAAAAGTCCCCATCCATTATACCATTAATCTTGGTAGCATAGCCAACTCCCTGCCAAGTCATACAGCCCCACATCATCAAAGAACCTCCTTCAAACTTCACTGTACCTTCCACTAGCCTATTACTTAGCTTTTCCCCTGCCTTTTTCCACACCCACTTGTGCCTATTTGACCCTAGGTGATTGATTTTGGTCTCATCAGACCATACTACCTTCTTTCAGTTCTCCAGAGTCCAATCTTTGTGAGCATAAGCAAAGTCTAGACAAGCCTTATGATGCTTGACTGAAAGAAGAGGCTGTTTGGACTTGATCACAGCTTTCATACCTGTCATCCTCAACTGTCTGCATACTATGGAGGTAGTGAGAGGCTGGTTGACTATATTGGTGAGTGCCTTGGTCACCTGAACAGCATTTTCTGCCTTTCCAGAGGAGATGAGATGAATGGCATGCTGGATATTGGCAAAGGAAAGCTTGGATGGATGACCTCCAGTAGCTTTTTGGAGCTCAGAATGCTCTTTGGAGCATAATCTGGATATGGTAGACACATTAAGACCAGTAGTGGATGCAATAGAGTGAGCAGATTGGCCAGCATCAAGCATATAGAGGATGGTTTGTTTTTGTGTAGGAGAAATGGTTCTCATGATGGTTGTGGTTGGAAACAAAGATGCATGTGAACTATTTTAAACTCAGGCATGGTTCTAATATGTGTATGTTTGTTTGTATGACCACATATAACCAAATAACACTTGATTTCAATGGTATTGATGTTTTGAAATGGCTGTATCTTTGCAGTATGTAAGCAAAATTACATGACCCTGGGGACAAAGCTGTAGCTAAGGGTTTGTACTTTATTTGTTCCCACCAAAGCAAAGTGAAATTCTCATGAGTGATTGCAGAGCACTTTGCGCCCCAGTTTGGAGTTAGGCATTGCAATGGTTTTGCACCTCACTGTATATGTGTACAAAATAGGGTGCTTTGAATTAATCATACAGGAGGAAGTGCTAATAAGGTTTGAATAAGATTGCATAAGTTCTTCAAGTTCTGGAATACATTGAACCCTTGAGAATGGATGATCACATATAGGCTCCACAATTGGATGGACAACTTCATCCTCAGCTAGTGCTGCCCTGTGATCAACCAAGAGTATTAGTCCTGATTTCACATGCCTACTGAATGATCTAGAGCTCAACTTGAATGTCATATTCTCACTTCAACTCATTGCCTTAGTTTTGTCTAGTTGGCTAGGAAGGATCAGCAAGTGACTGCTTATACTTGTGGATTTGCAGGGCAGAACTACAAAACATGCAAGGGCTCCAGATTTATGTATCAATTCCCAGAATCCTGGTAATTAACACCATGCATTTTGGAGACACATCATAACAAAATTGCCCTCTTTCAATATGGTTTTTCAGAGTAAAATCCAAGTGAGCTGAATGTGAAACACAACATATTGCATAGTAGGAATAGTCTGCAGCTACAAGTGAATAAATGACTATGTGGTTGATGGGAAGTAGATCAATACACTGTGGATGTGAAGTTGATGCAATGGCTCTAGCAAGATAAGATCTATGATGTAGATGCAAGTGTGTGCATGAATGACAACTTGTCTTAGTTTACTTTTGAGATGCCAGACATGCTAGAATTTCACTAGGTTAGCATGTGTTCAGGCAATGAGTTCAGGCTGCTTATGGCAGACTGTGAATGCCTTTGCCTTCATCTAGTACTATAGTGACAATTTGTGTCCCCTATGAAATATTAGATACAAGTGTGGCATACATTTTGAGAGAAAGGTATCACATTATTAAGGCAGTTGATGGAGCTCACAGTCTTATATTTGATTTCACTGGTGCCAGTCCAAAAGAAAATTTGTATGCCATTCTGGATGCTGTATCAGCAGTGTTCTGGAGAGTAGCTGATAATAGTAACCTACAAAGTGTACATTCATAACCAAAATAGCAGGTAGGGAACAGTATGTTCCAAAGGTTATTGGATGCTATTGGCCATTAAATTGCATTCTCCTTATATATATGAAATTATGATACTTTATTTTGAAGTTACATGAAATATAATATTTTAAGAAGACTCATAATATTATGGATAATCAAATCTACAAAAAAATGCAAAAGAACATAGGTAATAATAGCTTTTACAAATAAAATAATAATTATAATAAGTTTATATTGTTACGACCCTCGTAAACTTCCCTTACTTTTTTGATAGATATTTTCTTAATCACATGACTTGATATTCGTCACATGACACATCACATGATATAGATCACATGCATAGGTACATTATAGGTCTAGACCATGACATCATAGCACATGCCTTATATATGTATGGGAACTCTCTTACACTCATGAGAGCACTATAGCCTTATATAGTATACATTACCAATATTTATCATAATAGTACCAGCCCTCATGTGATCCGTGTGCATTGTCTTGTAGTATATATAGTTGAATGCAGCACTAGCAGATCTCAGTCTGTTCTGGTTAGTTTCCTGCTAGCTTATATGGATCCCTTTATTGTCTGAACTTGTCGAAGTGACCTAGCTTGTGCTAGTGGTTGCTTTCATAAGAACAAACTCTCCCTTTGCTACCTCACTTCAACACCAGAACATGTCACACCATCTATACTCTTCTTATTGCTTGAATAGTCAAACTCCAGACTTAAGGAGGATCCCCGATAGCCAGGGTCAGGCTTGTGCTGAAATCGCAGCCAGTTGTACCATGACCACAGTTGGACTATGACCAACTTTAAACCGTATTCATATGCTTGTCCGGCATTGCTTCCATTTACTTTGCTGGGATAGATCTCATTCGAGAGGACCCTTCCAGCCACAGAAAAATAAGGATCCATCCCTTAGCACATAGTGGGTCAGTGCAGCAGAGCATACCATGCAAACTACACATCACAATATCTACATGTTTAAGAGTTGCAGCCTCAGTGAGCTAAATCATCATCTGTAGCCAGGCAGAACCCAGTTCTCCCCCTTCATACCTGACAATCACAGAGTTACTGTGCAACTGTGATACATAGGAGTTTTCATTTTTCTAGTATCATTTTATGGACTTTTCTGACATCTACAGTGATGATTGGCATACATTACAAAACAAAAACTATATAGCCATCTCTACCAACATCTCCGAATGTCTCCCAATCGATGAAGACTTCGATCTTAATGACATCATAGTTCAAGACACACCTTACCACATTGATTTTGCTCCAGACTTCCCTGAGTGGTTACAACACAAATTCCTTCAACACCACCTTGATAGTACCCCCATATTGAAAGAAGATACCACCAACTTTTACCAATCTTCTATAGAATTCACTTATATCGATCATGTCGGGACTCTTTGACCACCCACCCTCACTGCTGGACCATCCCAGCAGCAGCACCCTGACTGTGTCTGCATCCTGTACCTATCCCTGTGACTCCAGGACAGATCCAGGTGCCCTACTCACAGATCAACTCGCATTGCTGACAGAGTGAATATCAGAAATAGTGATATGCCTGGAAACCTCTGAATGGGAGAACAGAGAACTACAGGACCAACTCGATCAAGACTGCAAGGACCTCATGCCCAAAGATCCCCTCGGCAGACAAGGAAAGAAGGCCAAGATAGTCAAAGATCCCAGGATGTATGACAGGTTATACACAAAGTTTGATGAATGGTGAACAAAGATGTTGGTGTTTAGAGAAATGAACTTAGACATGTTCGGGGAACACAAACTCAATGGCGAAAAGAACTAGAACCTCGCTGTTCTCTCATGCATTGGCACTGAAGGGGATAATGACAAAAATGGTGCAGGTGCCTGGGCTTGAACTGAAATCAAGAGGTGCCAAGATGCCAACATCTCCTGGCTCTAGTGGAAGGAGTTAGAAAAGTTGCTTGCAAGCTGATTCAGAATCGGCAATGAAAAAGAAATAGCTATTAAAAAACTAATGGCTCACAAGCAATACCACAATGAGAGGACACAAGTCTTCTTACCTCAATGGCTGGTCCTATACAACCAGGTGGAATGCACCAAGAAGATGGGCATCATACTTCTTGAACAAGGTGTCCAACAAGACATTATTAAATACATGTACATGCAGAAAAAGTGACTAATAATGCTGTACAAGTTTATAATGACTGTCTAGCACTACACAAACACCCTGGAAGCCTTTGAGTTGCAATTCAACAACTCCTGCCCCCACTGAGACACCAATGCTATGGACATAGATACACTCCAATCCGACAACTGAGAAATCAACCGCAACTCTTGGGGCTGCTACAATTGCAGAAAAGAAGGGCACATGGCCCATGACTGTAAGGCCAAGAGTACAGCATGTGCAGACTGTGGATTCCAATGAGGAGGACACTGCAAAGAATGTCCAAAATATAAGATGAAGAATGTGAAAAGCACAGAAGGAACTGTGTTACCAAATCAAGATTCCTCACAATGCCCCCTTGCTAGTGTTTTAAGGTCCAGTCTTAAGACCACCCAAAAACTGGGACTGGACCGAAACCGAACCGCCTAAGACTGAGACCAAAGGACCGGTCCTAGACCAGTTTTTTCTGGTCTTGGTTCAGTCTTTTTGATTTCGAGATTTCAGAAAAACCGGTTTAAACCAGTTAAGACCGGTCTTTCCGGTAGCCCCTATGTAGCACCCTTAACGCCCTATATTCCCCCATATCTCCAAATATTTACAAGATTTTAGCTAATTTATTCGAATTTCTACAAATAAATCTAAGTTGGAAGGAGGGAAAACTCGAGATTGGCCATACCTCGGCCGCGTATGGGCCGATTAATGAGATCCGTGACTCAAATAAAAGCTATTACCGTGTATTACATCCGGTACAGCCACTGTTAAGCGCGATTCCCACGTCCTGATTATTCCGAGATCGATATTTCTATCTACTTTGATCCATTTGATCATCCACTCTTATTTTGATCATATCTCGATTGTGTGTAAACCGAGTTACATAGAAAAAATATGGAGCAAAAGCTGAGAATTGGTAGTATTTTCTAGGCATGGTCCAATCGGTTACTGACTGGTTATAACTGACCAAAAGACCGATAAAGACCAATTTTATCAGTTTTTATCGGTTTTGGTTCGGTTTTTTCCATATCAAGAAATTCCCAGGACTGGTTATGGTCCGGTCTTTCCAAATTTGGGCAAAAGACTGGACCAGACTGGATCTTAAAACACTACCCCTCACAACCCTCTCTTGACTTGTAGGACAGATAAACTGGCAAAGTGCCATTCATGGCATGGACCTAGAGGCCACTAGGGCCTACTTCCACAATCTTGAGACCACACAAGGAAAAGAGTAAGCTTGGACACATCAGGTAGTGTACCAGGCATTATGGACCCTAGATATGTAAATAGTTCTTCTCCTGATTTCTTTTCTTTAGTTCTGTCTTGATTGAGGATGCAATGTCAAGATGGTGCTCACCCATTTCCTTTATCTGTTTCAAATTCTTTTTCCTTTCTTGATAGTGATTGTAACTTAGATAGCGACTCTGATTCTAGTTTTGTATTTGGTTATTCCTCTACCAAAACAGCAAACTCCAAAAAGGAGCACAGTCACCCAGAAGTGATGCTTAATTCCATTTATACAAAAAATAAAAATAGTTTGCCCTCAAACCTGAACAAGAAGCAAGTGCATACATTAAAACCACTCTGTGAACTATTTGTAAAAATCAATATAATCACAAAAACCACAAAAACAAATGTCAACATGCTACTGAATAGCAGAGCCATGGGCATATTTATTGACACAACATGGGCAAAGAAGGAAAGAATCCCTTTGCAATCATTAGAACAAGTCATACCAGTATACAACATGGATGGCATGATAAACTCAGCTGGCAGCATAGCGTACACTGCCACTTTAGTCATCAACTACATGGGACATTGTGAGAAAATCACTGCCGATGTCACAAACCTAGAAAAGAACCAAATGATCCTAGAATACATCTGGCTCTGAGAGCATAATCCATCCATTGACTGGACAAAAGGAACTGTCATAATTTAGTGATCTGCCAGCCTGGCTTGGCCTGAAAGCCATGGCTTTGGCCTGGCTTTGGGGGGTTTTGGCCTTAAGACTTCATGAGCCAAGCCATGAGGCCATGTAAGCCATCAAACTCAGCCTGGCTTGGCCTGAAGCCATGGCAGCCATGGCTTGTATAATGCAAAGCAAACTACTACAAGAATTTATGATCAATACTATACTTGATAGCTACAGACTTAGTAGAGCTCCACAGTATCATACCCAGATTCATCTGCTGCTTCATTTCCACTATTATTATTCATCTCTGAGTCATCCTGCATAGCAGCCTTGGCAAGCAGCATGGGGTCTTTACAAAACAAGAGTTTTGATTTGGCAGCATATTTCTGAAATTGGAGTGCCTTGATGATATCATGCTTGAGGTGGTTATGCCTCTTGGAAATGGTTATGCCAGCAGAGGAGAAAACACGCTCCGATGAAATGGAGCTCGACATGACTAATAGATAGTCATACACAAGTGATGCCCAAACTGGATATTGCACTAAGTTAATGCCCCACCACTGAATGATGGTGGGTTCATCAAGATTGTCTTGTGTGGTGAGGTATTCCTGAAAACCATGCAACCATGGCTGTGTTGGGTCATTCCACTGCCTGCCACTAGCATTGCTTGAGGTGGGCATGTCATCATCATCATCGCTCACATCATCATCGACTAGCATATTGAATAAGGCTTGCAATTTGGGGTGGCAGATACTAATGCCATGGCATGCACAATAAGGTTGAGATGCATCTGTTGGGTTAGGATACATTGAATGATATCATTCTTCATACTTTTACAAACATTAATAATGAACAAAATTCATGAAATGAACACTTACAATCATCTCTGCATGCTGCAAGGCTTCAGCATATAGATTTTCACTCTAGTTTGAATGGATGTAGTTGAGTTTTTGTTGCAGGTCAAGTACTGCAAGAATAGTCAGTCACGCAGCACTCAAAACGAGATTAATATGGTGGTGGGTACAACTCATCCATGGCAATGATGTGGGCATCTGATGTGGATGTATGGTCATAGTAGTGTGAGACCTTTGCTAACCTGGCCTTGAGTGCCTTGCTGAACACAGCATACTTTTTTTGCCTCAAGCACAATGTCCATGCCTTGAAGAGAGCCTCTAGCACTGGTAATGATGTGTGCAGTGTTGGTTCATGTTCAGTAAAGAATGCATGCTGAGCATTCTCAGCATGCTAAAGATGAGTTACAATGGTGACTCAGAGTGAGCATTACACAAACTGTAGAAGTACTGCACATACCACAAGGAAGGCAAGTACAAGCCACACTCAGTCCCACTGTCTCCATCAGCTGCAAATCCAACAACTTGCAGCTTTTGATGCTATCTTGCCATTCCTGCCAAGCGAGACATTTGACAAACGTGTTTACTTCCTAGTGCTTGTTAGTAGACAGTATGTTGACAAGGGAAAAAAACAACATACCTCCTTTAATTCCAGTGCACGTTGGAGCATTATGAATGTGGATAACCAATGGACCTTCATATCCATAAGTAGTTGCTTTGGGGATGATGTAGTTTGAAGAGTCTTGAAGAGTTCTTTGCACTAGGCAAAAGACTGCGCCTGCAAAACATGTCCAAGTTAGTGCCATGAGAAACTCAGTATTTACATTGGGTACTCACCTTCACTGCAATGGCACAAATGAGCCCAATTTCATCTCAGCGATCATCTTCGCAAGCAGGTTCTATGGTGTCATTTGGCATTGAGGGGTCATAGTGCACAGTTATGCTGTATGTGCCCAAAACCACTTGAGTGGCAAGGTTAATAATATGAGCCATGCAGCTATTACTCTAACATCAGCTAAATGCATGAACAACTGTGTGAACAAAGCCTCACCGTAACTGTTTTTTTTTGGTGTCAAATGGATGTCCAAGAGTGGCCAGAAGCCTCTCAAACTTGGTCAACATTGTGTCGTTATTACTGGCATTATCACATGTTACATAGCCAATCTATTAATTGTTATTTGAATCAGGGAAATAGCAACGATCAAATCCGTGTGACTGACCTTATGTGAGATGCCAACATGTTGAACCACCTTGAAAAGAGCTCGACTAAGATGTATACCATTGTGGGTGCTGTTGAGTTGGGTGAATCCCAACAGAATCATTTGTAGGGACCATACACGAGTCAATGTCTCCTCAATCCATGCTCCGGTGACAGCAAAGTATCCATCAGCATTTGAGGCCTGCCAAGTGTCACATGTTAAGTTGATGCAATCTTGGACAATTGGGCTCTGATGCATAAAACATGAGCATGACCAAGATTGATGAGAATTGTAGTACTTACATTCAATCATTCCTTCAGTGCTGAAAAATTTGTCAAGAATAGGTCAAGCACAGCCTGCTGCATGGTTTTGGAACCCAGTAGGTTGACCCTGTTTGATGCATGGGAGGCCATGTTAATCATACTCTTGAATGATGGATATTGGAGTGCTTCAAGCGGCTGTAATAATTGTATCATTAGTATGATTGTGTAGGCAATGGGCATGGAGGGCTTACCTGGTCTGTCTTGATAATCCATTTGATAGTGACCATTCGAAAGTTAGCATTTGAGTAATGAATAACTGGCTCTTTGATGATGAGATGGCCATCAAGGGATTGCTGCTTGCCAAGCATAGATGTTGAAGCAGCTTCAAGTTGTTCACAAGCCAAATCACAGTGCCATTTGGTGTCCTCAGGTAATATTGACACAAAGTTGTTCTCAGCAGCCCATTTGTGATATTCAACTGGGTGGTTGGCTTGTTCATGGTGATGTAAAGTGGTTGCTTCATTGATGAGTGAAATGGGCTTTTTGTGCAGTTTTCTTTATATTCAAGTTAGTAAGTATGATGGTGGATGCAGCATTATACATATGTGCAAGCATTACAATCTCTGTATTTCTTGTTGTTCTTCAGGTACAGAGCAGAGAAAAAGGCTTCAATATCTTGAGTATGGTCCGCTTGTGGCTTCTTGATTGGTGCATCTAGGTCAATTACCTTGACATCCTTGAGTAAGCCATCAGATCCAGTTTCATCTGGACATGATGGCCCAGCAGCAGGTGATTTGGGGGGTACAGCACAACCTTTGCCTAGCAATGAGCTCACTAAGCATTAAATATCCAATTACAAGTAAAACTGTTTTATCTTTTAACCTCTTTTTTGGTTGGCTATCCGAATCTGACTCATCTGAGGCAGAAATGGAGCTGATGTTGGCACCCTTGCATTTTCTCAGTTGGGTCACATGGTTGTTGTGCAGAGGCTGTGCGGCATGCAGAGGGCATATGGCTGCCTGAGCTTGCTGGTGGGAAGATAACTCAAGGTCAGTGGCATTGTTGGTGCATGTGACCCAGGCCAATGGAGCAGTCATGCATTTTGGGCAGTGAGGCTGTTCAGAATTGTCATCAGAGATGCCATTGTTCATTTTAGTAATGGCAAAATAAGCCAATGATTGGGGGAATGGCAGAAGTAAGGCAAAACCTTAAATTTTTGGTTCGATATACCTTTTGTGGTTAGGTTTGGTTTGTGCTGGCTAGAAACAGCCACTAAAGCCACAGCTTTGGGGCCCAGCTTGACTTGGCTGAAAACTTCCAGATTCCCAAGCCAAGCCAAGAGGCCCCCTAAGCCACAGCTGCAGACTGGCTCGGCCCAGCCCATGAGAGTCTGGCTGCTGGGGCTTACTGGCTTCTAGGCCAGGCCAGCAGAACACTAGTTATTATGGACCACTGCCCTATGTCATGTGCAGCTCTTTGCCATAGTTATATAAATAGGATGGAAGCACACAAACAAGCATATAGCTATCACATTGGCAGAGCTGATGATGGGAAATATATACCTTCCAATGCAGAAGAGGCCAAAAAGTTCATCCCATTGGATTATCATAATTTTATAGATGTCTTCTCAAAGAAGGCAAGTGAAAGAATGCCAGAATGAAAACCATGGGACCATGCAGTAGATCTGAAGCCCAACTTCATGCCAAAAAAGGGTTGATTGATCAAGTTATCTCCCCAAGAACAGGCTGAAGTCAAAGCATTTATGGACGATCAATTATTGAAGAGATATATCAGACCCTCCAAATTGCCACAAACCTCCCCGGTTTTCTTCATCCCTAAAAAGGATGGCAAGAAATGCATGATCATGGACTATAGATATTTAAATGAGGGAATGATCAAAAACAACTACCCTCTGCCCTTGATCTCACAAATCATAAACAAATTAAAAGGATCTAAGATCTTTACAAAAATGGATCTCTGATTGGGATACAATAACATGCGAATCAAGGAAGGCAACAAATGGAAAGGAGCCTTCATTTGCCACCTCAAGGCTTACAAACCCCTCATTATGTACTTCGGAATGTGCAATAGCCTGGCCACATTTCAGCAAATGATGAACGAAATCTTTGCCAATATGGATGACTGCATCATCATATATTTAGATGATCTATTGATATTCTCAAAACACAACAATAGAAAGAGACATGTCAAGACTGTAAGAAAAATCTTACAGAGACTCTGTGAAAACGATCTATTCATAAAACCTGAGAAATGTTTCTTCAGAGTATCCCAGGTGGACATGCTTGGTATGGACATCAGTGAACATGGCATATCAATGAATCATGAGAAAGTAAAAGGGGTCATGGATTGGCCCATGCCTACCATGGTCAAAGGAATTAGAAGCTTCCTAGGCCTCACAAACTTTTACTGAAGATTCATCAACAATTATAGTCTGATAGCAAGACTGTTACACAATCTAACCAACAAGGATCAACCCTGGAAATGGGAAATGGCACAATAGGAAGCATTTGACATGCTAAAGAAAGCCTTCACATCAGCACCAGTACTGGCTTACCCAGATGACACAACCCCATATAGAGTAGAATGTGATGCTTCAGACATCACAGTAGGCACCATCCTCTCTACTAAAATAGATGCAAAATGGCATCCAGTCTTGTTTATGTTACACTTGATGACACTGGAGTAACATAATTATACTATTGCTGACAAAGAGATGCTAGCCATCATCCTTGCACTCAAACAATGGCATCATCACCTAGAAGATGCTTGTTACCAATTTGAAATATGGACAGATCATCGTAACCTGCAATATTTCATGAAATCACAGGTGTTACAAACAACTATCAGGAGGAAGTGAGAACGGGGGAAATATGCAAGTAGCGCTCACCTATTGTGTTCATAAGCCAGATTTGGAGGTACCAGCGCCTTGTCCAAACTATGAATGACTCAAAGATGAGAGTAAAGCCTGCTGGTGAGCCCAAGGATACTACTGTAATCCAGTGGTTGAGTCAGTAACCAATGAAGGACCGACAATGGAGAATGGAGGCAGTTGGTAGGGGAATCTATACAGGTTTCTGGGACAAAGCTGAGTAGAACAAAACTGGGGAGTCGAGTTCTATCAGTGGTCTATTAAATACTATCAAGTACAGCACATGGACCATGCCTTAAGGGCAGGTACCTGCTATCTATGGCTATAGTAAGGTGTCTATGAGGTAGCTGTGCATCATAGATAAAGGCAACGAGGCAATAAACATGGTGTGGCAA
Source organism: Garcileccinum viscosum (assembly GCA_038090455.1). Lineage (NCBI taxonomy): Eukaryota > Fungi > Basidiomycota > Agaricomycetes > Boletales > Boletaceae > Garcileccinum > Garcileccinum viscosum. Next base: position 29,747 of record JBBPMT010000034.1, read on the forward strand.
GGAATGGAAGCCAGGGACTGTGAGAACTATGAAAGATGGCCACATACCATGAGGATGTGGCAAATCTATAGATAAATAAAAGAAGATCCATAACAAGATCCGAGATCTATCAAGATACAACGGAGATCCAGATCAGGAGATCCATAGCTGATAAAAGGTGAAGAGGCCAGGCATCTATAAAAAGGTAAACAATAACAAATACTTGCCACAATAGTATGTCATGTAATGACCAGCATCTAGCTGTCATGTGACTGAGAAGAAGTGCTGGGGATAAGTGCGTGGCTATGAGGATAGGGGGAAAGTTGAAAAGGGAACCCTAGACTAGGGGTAAGGTAGGTTATGAGTGAGGTTTGCAATAGCAGGATCTCAATAGGCGTCAAGCTAGATGGATGCAATATTTATCTTGATTCAACTATATCCTAGTCAACAAACTGGAAACTTCTATAGGAAAAGCAGATGCCCTCTCTAGATGAGAAGATCACATGATTGGCATAGAAGATGACAACAAAAATACAATAGTCATCTCCACCCACCATGTCAGATCTCTTGAAGAGATCGAACTCTTCGATAGAATCAAAATAGTGCATTCAGGGTTGCAAGCCTCTAATGGGACAATCCTCCATGAAGAATTATGGCACTACCGAGATAAGATCTGGGTGCCGATCAAGCTTAGAAGGGGGGTAATTACCCAATTCCATGACCACCCCTTCTTTGGACATAAAGGAGCTAAAAAGACACTCAACTTTGTCACTCGATACTATAGCTAGCCTGGAGCCAAACAAGATGTTATAGACTACTGCAAATTATGCGATCAATGTATGCATATGAAAACTTCAAACCAGCCACCAGCTGGCTTATTACAACCATTACCTGTTGCAGAAGGACCTTGGCGCTCCATCTCTGTAGATTTCATCATAGGGCTTCTGGAAAGCAAAGGCTTTGACACCATTCTTGTCATAGTTAATTAATTCTCAAAAGAAGTGGTTCTCATTCCCATGAACAAAATGGTCACTGCCCAAGGGACAGCCAAGCTGTATAGAGACCATGTATAGAAATATCACAGATTACCTGATAGCTTAGTCAGTGACTGAGGACCCCAGTTCGCATCACAGATGATGATGGACTTACTAAAGTTATTGAAAATCAAAAAGAAAATGTTGTCCACATATCATTCTCAGACAGACAGAAAAACAAAACAGGTTAATCAGGAATTAAACTGATATCTGCAGTTATACATAGTGGAGAAGCAAGACACATGGGCAGATTGGCTTGCCATCACCCAGTTTAGCTTCAACAACACAAAATCGTCATCTACTGGTTATAGTCCATTCTAGTTAATGAAAACTTATAGTCCAAGACTTGGAGTTGAACCCAAAATAGTCAAAGCTCCGGCAGCTAAGAAGTTTGCCAATGAAATAAGCACTTCACATGACATAGCCAAAAGGAATCTAGAATGTGCATGTCAGTGAATGAGTCAGCAAGCTAACAAACATAGAAAACCTGCCCCTGATTATAAAATCAGCAATCTCGTGCTTCTCTTGAACAATCACTTGATGTTATCAGATCGACTGGCCTGGAAACTTACCAAAAAATGGATAGGACTCTATCAGATCATTGATGTGTATAACAATGCCATCAAATTATTATTTCCAAAATTGAACCGAGCACATGATGTGGTCAATGTGTCTTGTGTTAAACCATATATAGAACCTCTCAATGGATAACCAGTTGTATGCCCCAGTCTGATATCAGTTAATGATGAAGGTGATGACAAATATAAAGTCAAGTATATTGTTGATAGTAGACCTATAGGCTGAGGATTCCAATACCTCATTCACTGGAAAGGATACAATGAAAGTGATCATACCTGGGAATCTGTGAGCAACCTTAAAAGGTCAGCTTTGAAAGCCATTGCAGACTTCCACCATGAGAATTCCATAGCACCTCAGAAATTAAAGATGACATGTGAACTGATTGACACAGTATTTAGTACTTCCCTTGTGAACTTTACCTCGGGATGTTGTACTCCACCCTTATCTCTGACTTGGTCCTTTGCAGATCTGGAATCTTCACCATAGAAGGGGGGTAATATTATAACCCTCATAAACTTCCCTTACTTTTTTGATAGATATTTTCTCGGTCACATGACTTGATATTCATTACATGACACATGACATGACATCATGTGATATAGATCACTTGCATAGATACATCATAGATCTAGACCATGACATCATAGCACATGCCTTACACATATATGGGAACTCTCTCATACTTGTGAGACCACTATAGCCTTATATAGTATACATTACCAATACTTATCATAATAGTACTGGCCCTCATGTGGTCTGTGCGCACTGTCTCATTGTATATATAGTTGAATGCAGCACCAGCAGACCTTAGTCTGTTCTGGTTAGTTTCCCGCTAGCTTATATGGATCCCTTTATTGTCTGAACTTGTTGAAGTGATCTAGCTCGTGCTAGTGGTTGCTTTCGCATATTTTCAATTGCATGATTTTCAGCTCCAAAACATTACATTTTTTAGGTTAACACAATGATATCTAATATGGAAGGGTTTTCTAGATCATGAAAAGTATTATTTTTCTAACTATATAAGATATTCTGATAATTATATATTTTAACATACTAAAAAGTCAATGGGCAATAAGTGGAGTGATATTTGGATGAAGCATGGGTAAGCAACAGGCATTTAGTATATATCAAGTGCCTCTTCTGACTACCATATGGATATTTGAATTAAAGTGATTTACTCACAGTTGAGTTGTTCAGATGGTAAACATCAGCAATTGAGGCAAAAGTAAATGCTCACCATTCATTGACATTTTGGATTAGCAGTCATGAATGGTACAACCAATGAGTGGTTAAGGATGATACTATGCCTAGCCATGTTCACAACTAGGATCAATAAAATGATGGATGAGTTATATTGAAGTGGATATATTTATGCAATCATGCATCATATAATTTGGCAGCTGTCCTGTATATGCCTATAGATATTGGAGTGGAAATGATGAGGAACTAAACAGCTAGAGTTACTTCCACATGATGACTTCCATTTACTGAAAGGATTGATCAAATGCTGCTATTGGATTTTCTGTAAGCCATGTAGAATCATAGAATGGAGCCAGCAAGTCCTTCACTCATTCCTGTGATGTATTTTTGTATACATTCATGTATTTCATTGCCTTTGTATCCACCTTTTGCATTAAGGGCCCTTAGGGATGACAGTTATTGATTATTTTCAACTCTTTTATGATGTCCTTGCACAATGGAATTTCACATATGAAAAAAAACTGACTCTATCTCATCCTTTCCACTTTTATCTGAGCTCATACCCTCACTATCCAACATTGTTATCATTTCATGTAAAAATTTCCATGCTTGAGCATCTTTATATTTTCTGTTTTTTTTTTCTGTGAGCTAGATGATAGTGCTAGTAGCTCATGCTTGATGCTTAAATTTCTGTGTTGGTGGTATTATAGGTAGATGAAGTGAAATTTATATTTGAATACTGCCATTCTTCAAGTGCTCTTCCTAACTTTCTGTAGGCTCTTCTCTTTAGCTTTAACCAGATGGTCAACCACCTGTTGATTTGTCTCAACTGTCATCCTTTCAATAAGTACTAGATCTTGGTGCCATAGTCCACTTTTTGAGCTCTATTGAATATTCTCCAGTATTTAGAGCCTCCAATAGGTGACCTGCATTCTTTTTAACTTTGACCTCCTTATGTCTTGGAAATATACCTGGCATTCAACTGTTTCTGTAATTCTCATCCTACTCTTGAGTGGATGCTTATTCTAAATAATATCTGTATGACCTAGTAGCCATTCCATTGCCTGAATGTTGATCTCTTGGTCTTTAATATTACCTTGGAGCTCTTTTGATTCCATGACCCTCAAGAGCTTCATAGTGCTCTTATCTCCTCAAACCTTCAACTCTCCTTGAGGCTGCACTCATTTCCACCTAGGCCAAGTGTAATACTCCTTCAGTTGTTGCTCATTCCATTTCTCTTGCTCCTCTAAGAGATTTCCCTGCCTTCATCAATACTCCATTTCCATTCCCTTTTTCTGCTACCAGGGATGTAAAGACATCTCCAATTACAGAGACAATCTATATGACAAAGTTACTGAGGACAATATGATTAGCCTATTTTTCACCTTCTCACTCTATTCTGTATATTTATATTCCTGCTTATATATATGCCATGCAGCTTTTTTTGTATACTAATTGTATTTTAGTCATCTACATTCTGTCTGACTCATTTCACTGTGGATGACTTAATTTTTCTAACTCATTTCTCTTGATATTTGTCAGTAACCCTTTATTCATTGCCTTTTGTAGATGCATAGCCTTCTGCAGCTTCATACTCATCCATTTCCATGTGATTCCACCTTTTTGATATATAAACTCTTTCATACCTCCCCAAAATCTTAAGCTAGAGCTACTTAATGCCCTCAAATATACCAGCTCTCAGCCCACCCTTGAGTTTTTATTTCCTTTATTCTCTTTAAGTGTGTGTTCTTCCTTAGTCCACTCAAGTTACTTTGTCCTTCAAGCTATAGTAGTACCTTTGGCTCATGTATTCATGGAATACTAGTTCACCATTATCACTTAGTCCTTTATTCCAAGCCTTCAAGAGCCTTTGAGTCCATGACTAACTCTGTCCAAGCCAGTCATAACAAGTTTCTAGAGAATCTAGTTATTGTTGGCATGGGAAAGGAACTGATCCTTAGTTTCAAATTCTAGGTAATCATAGAGAGATTTGTCATGTATGGTATGAACATTGACATGGTGGAAGAATTTAGGTGTAGGAAATAAAGGTTTTCAGAAATGGGTGTTGTAATAATGAAGGTCAGCAATATGAACATGGTAGAGATTAGCTGACTAGTCAATGGATTTGAAACTGTGATGGTTTGCACTTCCTAGTTGATAGTGGAGTTGGCAGCTTTGATCCAGAGAAGGCCTAGGATCATGTTTTCATTTCTGCAGTTCATGATGTGGAATATAACTTCTTGTGTGACTTCCTCAATGGTGATGAAGAAGGTGGTGGAAAGTGAATATTGCTGTCTTATTGAGAGATTGGTCAACATTCCAGACTTGAATATATTTTTTGAGGCAGATCTTAGGGAGACAGTGTTTGCAAATGAAGCCCCAGTCAATGTAGAAGATTTCAGCATCAGAGTTAATAAGGGCAAGGATGTCAACAGCACTTGGAGGGTATATAAGGAAACAATGAGTTAAATTGGGATTCTCATCACTTCAACTGAAGAGGATACAAGTAAATGCATACATATAGCTGGAGGTCAGGGAGAACCTTGTGTTGAATGAGATCTCTCTTTTTAAAATCCTTGAATGCAAGTGATCCTTTCAACAACTACCTCTTCCTCATTGTCATTTTTCACTTGGAGGGTAGAAATCTTGATTTCTTCAGATTTTGCAATATATATAAGTTTTTTAGAAGGGGATTGAAAGGAGAAATTAGTGCAAGAGGTGCCATTGTGGCCCTTTCTTCTGCAATAAAGATAGAGTCCTTGTTTGAAGTGGCTGTTAAATACTGAGGTACAAGAATAATAAATATACTGCCTCAGAGGATAGATACAGATATCAACATACTAAAGAAGAGTAAGCCATAAGGGGGCTTTAGGAAATATGCATGAGAGTACTAGAAGTAACATGAGAGGTTGCAGCAGAGGGGACTATATTGGTATTTTTGGCTAGACCAAGTTCTTGTTGGCAATAATATAGAGAGAAGCAAGGTTTGGACAGAGCATTTTAGCAAGTCAATAGGCTATTGGCTAGTAGCAAGGCTAACCAGGCAAGAAAGGCTATGAAACAAGAACAATACAATAACAAGACTGGAGTATATGTATACTATGACAGGGAGGTGTTTAAGTATGACTAGGAGGTGGGTATATAAGCATATATATAAGCTATAACATAGTGGATCAGTTGATGAGTCACATAAAATAAAATATGCTAGAAAGTACATGAAGAGCATCACATGACTGATAAGATAAAATGGAAAGCATTGGCAACTATAGATAAAGGAATCTGATAAGATGAGATACATATTATCAGATGGCTCCAAATTTCAAGCTCTTAGAAAGAATCTCTTCCTATACTCTCCCTTATTTTCTCATTGATCAACCCTCTGACCATACTGATGCTCCATACACTTCCTCAGCCAGTTTTTCCTCCCTAGAGTTTAAGAAGAAACAATACCTCCAACAAGTCAATAAAAAGGATGCCATAGACCATCAATGAGAAGTTTTAAAAGTAAATAACATGGTTCTCACTCTTGAATAGGTTGATCCTTCATTTATCTGCTTTGAATGCAGATAGCCAGGCCATAAGTGGATCCATTATTTCCACTGCCAATGCCTTTTCTGTTCTCAACTCCATTCTAGAGTACTCTCAAATTTAATGCCCAAGTTGTCACCAATCTGTTATGATTTGCCTGGGATTCCTTGTTTGGATTCCTTGTTTTCTTATTTCTTTGTTTCTTACTATACCTAGATATGTCTTGAAATATACTTCAGTATTCAACCACTCTAGCAGTTTCCATTCTACTCCTGAGTGGACACTTTCCCTGAACCCTTGTATAATCTAGCAGTTGTTCAACTGCTTGACTATTGATCCCTTGAATCTCAATATTACCTTAAAGCTTCTCTTGATCTCTCAACCCTCAAGGACTTTATTGTGCTCTCACTCCCCTTGCATTTTGATCCCTTGACACTCAAAATATCTCAATTCCTTTTCTTCTTGTCTTTTTAACTCCTTTCAAGGCTACACTCATTTCTACCTCTAGATTAAGCATAACATCAATATGTGGGAGCTTGATTTGGAAAGGAAGATTTCTTTGATTATGATGATGTAGTCATCAGCAATATGATATGGTTCCCTTCAAAATGCTATCCAGATCCTTGACAGTAAACTTGGTGATTTCTATCTTAGCAGGGGGTAATATTATGATTCACCTGGAAGCCTCCTTTCTTGTTTCTCATTTCTCCTTTTCCTTTTATCTTCTTTTCATGTTCTTTACTATATTCTTGTTTTGTTTTTCTTTTCTTGTCATACTATCCTTTCACTTCATGTATCAGTATAGCTACAGTATTCTGACTCACCCTTCATTGCTACTAACTACAACATTCTTCCATCATTTTTATTGTTTTATGGTATCACTCCTTTAATCATTTATTGTCTTGTTTTACATAGAATATTCTTCTTTATTTAAAGCCTCCAACAGGCAACCAGTATTTCTTAATCTTGACCTCCTCAAGTATCCATCTTAGATATATCTTGGAATACATCTTAGTATTCAACTGCTCCTGTAGTCTTTGTTTTACTTTTGAGTGAATTATAGAACTTGTACCATATAGATTTTGTTTTATGATAGAGGAACTAGATAGATCTCTAGTAGCCAGCTTACTAGAAAGATAGAGTGGAGTGAGGATAACTTCCTTTTAAAGTAAGAGATATTCTTAGAGACACAGGATATGTGATAGAAGACCTATTGATTCAGGGTCTGATAGGATATTATATTTATATACTATATACATTTTTTGTACTTGTATAGGTAATAAAAGTATTAGATAAGAATTTTATGAAGTTATAAACATAGCCAATAGAATAAATTTCTCTTATCTATGATGTCATAGATGAGTAATAATTGAAAAGTGAATTAGTGTCTATGGAAAAGTAAGAGTTCTTGAATCATGATATTATGCAAAAAAAACAGATTATACAGATTAGATTTCTCTAAAAGCCCCTATTGTTTGTTTTTCAGAGCTGTAATAAATGATTTTAGACTATGATATCATGGAATAATCTCTCTTTTTGAATAGCTCCTATTTTTTTTCTAAGCTTTTGTTTGAGATTGAAAGTAAGCTGGTGCCTCTATTGATTGACCATGATACCATGCAGTCATCCTTCATTATTTTTTTAAAACCCCTATTTGAGATTAAAAAAGTCAATTATTTCATTTTAGAGTCTCTATGAAAGCAATAGCCTTGATTTTTCTTGATGTTTTTGATAAAATGTCTCATAAAAATGACTAGTCAAAAAAGTGGTGATACCTCTTTGCTATGATTTTAAGCCTCAAGAATAGCTCCTGGTTATGGTGGGAGGTAAAAGATGGTTCTCTATACTCCACCAACAGATTGTCATAAAGGCTAGGCAGGAAAGATTGCTTCAAAGTCAGATAAGTGAAATAAGCACTCAATAAGAACAGAAATATGTTCAAGAATAGGATATTTAAAAGATTCTTCTTGTAGCTAGTAAGGCCACTCTGCTTCAAATACTATTTTACAATTTTCATCTACAATAACATTATTTGGATCAAATTCAATAAAAGAATGCCAACTTGTTCTTTGATGGCTGAGTATATGGCAAGATCAAGATTGCCAAATTCCATAAACAATTTTTCAAAAGAAAAACTCATATATATATATATGTTAGCAACATTTGGAGCTATCAGGATAAACCCTAGAATAGGTGTTGCCAAGTAATGATGGCCAGGGAGTCAATAAAGAGGGTTTGCTATAGACTTCTGCGATTGACAATAACTATGAGAGAATACTCAGAATAAGGGATGATGGAAATCCCATTTTGTGGAACTCAGATGAGACTATGGGTCAATCACCAAGAAGAACTAGACTGGGGGTCTAGGACTTCAAGGGCCTATATTATATACTATGAATACATGTGCACGGACCATGCCTTAAGGGCAGGTACCTGCTATCTATGGCTATAGTAGAGAGTCCATGAGGTAGACATGTGCTATATAGAAGTAAAGAAACATGGTGTGGTGGAATGGAAGCCAGGAACTGTGAGAACAATGAAAGAGGGCCATGTATCATGAGGTGTGGCAGATCTATAGATAGATGAGAACAAGATCGAGGGAACAAGATCTGAGATCTATCAAGATACAACAGAGATCTGGATCGCGAGATCACATCAGCGATGAAGGGTGAAGAGCCGAGCATCTATAAAAGTGTCAATAGATATAAACAAGGGAAATAAATGATAGACCACGTGATGACTGGTGTCTATAGTCACATGACTTGATAAGATACTCGCAGGCGCTAATACAGGCAGCAATCAAGGAAAGGGGGAAAGCCATATCCGGAACCCTAGATTGGGGTTTAGGTAGGTCACGACAGAGTTTGCAATACTACACCCTCTCTATGGTCGAGATACCAGATTGACCTATGTCGGAGACAAGAGTGGAGTGACCTAGACTCAAGGGTCAGCATCTGGGGGAGAACGCATGAGGGGGGGAGCTATAGTACAAGGAAAATGTCTATGAAAAACGGAAAATGTCAATGTGAAACAAGAAAGTAAAAGCAAACTCACTATTAGTGATGAAGATCAATATGGAAAAAGACCAAGTGCCCCAGGTAATTGGTTAACCTCCAAAAGCTATTGTTACAGTCGACATTGTCCCAGAGAGTTGTACCATCTCTTTGTCCCATCCCTTTTCCTTCTTCAACGTTAACTTGTCTCTTTTCCTTTTGGCAGATGGATTCCTTCTCTTCAACCTCCCTTCGTCCTCCGCCTAACTTTTCCTTATCGTCTTATCTCTTTATCATCTTATCTCCTTATCGTCTTATCTCCTTATCGTCTGTACATAGCCTTCTGCAGCTTCTGACTCACCTTCACTGCAGATGACACACTTCCTTCCCCGCAATTCCATCACGTTCCATCTCCTTTTTCCCTTTATATCTTCCTCTCTTTCACTGCTATGACATAGCTTGGTCCATGCATCGCACCATCCCCTATATATACCCGTAGCACGATGGTGTATGTTCCTTAGCTAGTTCTACGCAATTCAGCGTTGATTCTTGCTGCCTCGAGCTCTTGGTGTGCGCACTCAAGATAGAGAGACCTCTTCCTCGTACAAGTAAGACTTGACGGACTCTTCGTGAGATTCTTGTCTTGCTTGGTCTTTGTAGTCGACACCCAGCGTAACAGCTATAAGGTGAGATGATGAGAGAAAAGACTATCTTGCCAATTGATAACAATGCAGTTTGTGGCTGGCTATCATGGAAAAGTGGCGTCAAAGCCCTATAATCTATCAATCAAAGTCAATTATGCTATCAGGGAGGGGAAAGAGGAAGGGAAGTGTTCTGGAAAAGCAAAGGAAAAGTGTTCTGAAAAGTTTCAGATTTCGCACTTCCGGTTGGCTATGCTCCCGCACTACGATGCCATGGATACCGCTTGTTATATACTCGCTAGGCAGTTATCCATTAGCCATCTATTGCAATTACCTTCAGATGCTCTATTGGTGTATCCCTATACACCTATGCCCTCTCTATGAGCAGATTCCAGATGCTCATGAGTCAAAGACTGAAAAAGAAAACAAGAACTCGAAAAAAAAATTTCTGCTAGAACTGCAGACGAGAGAGTTAGATGGGAAATAAGATGCGATTAGATTTGGCCATCCTCTTGACGGCTGTTGAACTCTTTGAGGACCAATGTTGTTGTTTATATTGTGCATGACAACTGTGCTTCCAATCTCGGGTTTCCTTCTGCTCGGGGGAGCAACCCTTTGACTATTTGAAGGCGGCAGTTAGCCTTCAGCACGTACTCTTGCAAGGTCTCATTGTCCACAAGGGACTAGTCCATTTCTTTGCTATCTTTATCCAAAAAGGTAAAGGGATGTGGATAATCCCCTTGGGTGCAGTTGTGCAACGAGGGAAAAGACTCGGTATGAAACTCACTGGTATTTGAGGAGTGAGCAGTTGAAGCAGGCAAGATATTCCAAGAGAATAGCTTGTATTTGTATAGGTCACTTGTAGTGGCCTTATATACTGGTTCTACAGTATTTACTTGTATGTATAACACATCTGAATAGAGAAAAGTATGTCGAAGATTTGTACTCTAAGATA
>JBBPMT010000035.1:5917-36196 GCA_038090455.1 Garcileccinum viscosum
CGTTGATGATGCATTTTTCATAGGTAGTAACCTAAAACTACTCCTCAAACACATAAAGATCTTTATGGATAAATGGAAATCTAGAGTCCTAGGAGATGTGAAAGAATATCTAGGAATGATCATTACCAGAGATCGATCAAAAAGAACTCTGAGAATAGATCAAATTGCTTACGCTAAAAAGGTCATTGATCGTTTTCAACTGCAAAATGCAAAATATTCTCGAACTCCACTTCCTTCAGGATATAACCCTTCCAAATATGAAGGAAAAGAAGATCCAAGAAGAAGACAATGCTATCAATCTGTTATTGGCTCCCTTCTCTATATTATGCTGGGAACAAGACCAGATTTAGCCTATTCTGTTATCAAGATGTCACAATTTTCGTCAAATCCATCAGAAGATCATCTTAATCGAGCACTTTACATTGTTCGATATCTCTTATACACCAAAGACATATCTATCACGCATAATGGATTATCTAAACAATCCACATTATCAGCATACTGCAATACTGATTGGGCTGGAGATACAGAAACAAGACGATCTACTACCGGATACTCAATAGAACTTGCAGATGCAATCATCTCCTGGTCTAGTGAATGACAGAAAGTAATTGCTATGTCATCTACTGAAGCAGAATACATGGCTGCTTCAAGAACAGCACAACAGATAGCTTGGATTCATAACCTTCTATCCGAAATCGGAAACAAAGTTACATATCCTATACCCTTGAATTGTGATAATCAAGGAGCAATTTTCTTATCTTCTAATCCTGCACAAGAAGGAAGATCTAAACATATCAGTATCCGATATCACTACATTCGAGAAGCTGTACAAGAGTTGAAAACGCTAGAACTCTTCTATGTTCCTACACAAGAACAAAAGGCAGATATTTTCACAAAGAATCTTCCTTATGATACATTCTGAAAAGGATGTTTACACTTTGGGCTTTTTGGATATCCTTCCTAAATATTCGTATAAGTATCAATGAGGAGGAGTGTTGAAAATCTAATTATTTAATTAGATTCTAGATAGTTATCTCTATTAGATAATACATTTTCTCTTATAACTCATACTAAGTCACTATGATTTATTCTGATTCATAGATAAGAGTCTCTATTGCTATTGGTAGATATAAATACGTATTACCAATCATGACTAATATCTAGTCATCATGACTCACTAGGAGTCATAGACAGATAAGAGTACTTAACACTATTCGCTCTTCCTTATCTGATTATATTACTTAATCATATATCAAGTAGTATAAATAGGGTCCATATCAGACCCTGAATGATAACGACTTTTCTATCAGAAACTGTCAGATCTACTAAGATTCTCATCTAACCAAGTTATTCATAACACCACCTTAAATCCCTAGTAAGTTTTCTACTAGAGATTACTTCCTCTACCATAGAACATGCTTTGCTGCTTCTTCCATTACATCATCCAAGTTCTATAGGATTATCTAAATTACAATCATGATCAAGGCTGTCGAAACTATTGGAAGTATGTAAAGAAAACAGGTGAGCACTATTTTGGCATCACACCCTCAATCTGCTAGATACTAAGTTAAAAAAGGAACTATTTAAAGAAGAAATGAAAATAGGGTCTGTATCAGTCAAATTACTACCTGATGTAATCAACCCTACTCTTTTCCCTGGGTGGACTCAAGATCCCTGAAATATGTGTGTGCTACGTCGAAGTCCATGCCGTATGTGGCGGCGATCCAGTTTGGTTGCCCAGCTGGTCTGGGGTTGGACAAGGTTGCAAAGGGGCAGTTTTGTTCAGCATGTTGGTTTGTTAGTGCAGTTCCTTCTGCGGCACAAACTTTTTTGCTCTTGAATTGTGAGCACTCCTTCCTGTGTCCTCCTCATCTGAAACTGCATTTGGTGCAGGCCGTACTCTTGGCCTTGCAGTCTCAGGCGAGGTGCCCTTCCTTGCCACAGTTGTAGCAGCCTCGATTGGACCAGGCAATGTCCTCTCGATTGTCGGATTGCACTCTATCGATATCCATGGCATTAGGATCGCAGTGAGTGCCATTGTTGGATGAGAATCGCAATTCGAAAGATTCAATCATGTTGGCATATTTTTGTACCACAGTGATAAAACTGTGGAGGCCAGTGGGCCTTTCTTGTTGCATAAACATATGCTTAATGATGTCTTGGCAAACTGATTGCTCTAGGAGCATGATGCCAGTGCTTTCCTCTACTTGTGCCTGGTCATAGAGGGCGAGCCATTGGGTGAGAGACACTTGTGTGCACTTGTTTCGTCCTTGTTTGTGGCTTATGAGCCGCCTTGTTGCTATTTCCTTTTCATTTCCTATTCAGAAACGATCGTTTAATAGCTTTTTGATCTGGCTTAAACTCAGCCAGGAGATGTTGTTGTCATGGTGCTTTTTTATTTCTGTGTGTGCCCATGCTCCTGCACCATTCTTGTCTTTTTCACTGGACTCAACTCCTATTCTTGAGAACACAGCAAGGTTCCAGTCCTTTTGTCCACCTATGCATTGTTCTCCAAATATTGATAGGTTGGTTTCACAGAAGACTAGCATCTTTGTCCACCACTCGTCAAATTTGTTGTAGGACCCGTCAAAGAGTCTGGGGTCCTTCACCACTTCTGCTCACTTTGATTTAGGCTCATCAAATGTTTCTGCCACTGGGCGAAAGTCTTTGTGTTCCTCTCAGTCTTGGTCCAACCAGTTTTCAAGGTCGCGGTTTCTTTGCTCCGTTTATTCTAGGCGGAGTGCCATGTCTGAGAGCATTCTTTGCAGTGATGCGAGCTGATCTGTGAGTTGGTGCTCACTGCTTGGTGAGGAGCCTAGGCAACAGTGGCTCATGGTGGGGGTGGGGGTTGATTCTTCCATCGGATCCATTAAGTATCCACTCATTGTAGTTGAATGTTATTTCGGATTGGTAAAAGTCAGTGACATTGTTGAGTAGTATGGGGGCTTTGTCGAGGCAGTGCTCCAAGAATTCGTTTTGGAGCCAAATGGGCAAGTCGGGGGCAAATTCAATTGCATATGGGGCGTCGCGTACTATTGTGTCATTAGGATCAAAGTCCTCATCTATGGAGAGGCATTCTGAGATGTCGGTTGAGATGGTGATATAGTTTTTGTTTTTCAAGGCTCTCCAGTCGTTGCCGTAAAGGTCGCTAAAGTCCATATACAATCTGTAAAGTAAAACTTGTATATGTCGCGGTCACACACTAACTCCGTGAGGGTCGATGGTAGGGGGGGGAAACCGGGTTCTGCCTGGCTACAGCTGAAGATTTAGCTCTCTGAGGCTATGACTCTTAAAACCGTAGATATCACAATGCGGTGTTTGCCCAGTTGTCTCTGGTGCGCTGACCCAATATGTGCTAAGGGATGGATCCTTATTTGTACCGCAGTCAGAAGGGTCTCCTCGAATGGAGTCTACCCTGACAATGCGAACGGTCGCTTATGCTAGACAAGCATATGACAAGACGTGGAGAGATAGTGTCTTTCTATCTATGGTAATGGAATAACCACCTGACTATTACAGGAAGAGCCTTAATCGCTGGCTATCGCGAGATTTCCCTTAAGTCTGGGATCCAACTATGAAACGATATAGAGAAAAGTGGGTTTTGGGTGGTGGCACGTAATAGTGCCAGTGAGGTAGAGTAACTAAGGGGGAGTCTGTTCTTATGAAAGCAACTCTGACGCAAGTCAGGCTACCTCAATAATCACAAACTATAGGATGGAACTATATACAGTAGGTCAAAGGAATCTAACCAGAACAGACTGAGGTCTGCTGGTCACTATATTGCAAGTATTTATACTATGGTACATGTGCACAGACCAAGCTGTGTCTGATGATAAGCTATCTATGTATACTATATATGGTTAGATGGTTCACACGAGTATGGGAGAGTTCCCATAAATGAGGCTACAACATGTGAGTCTAGACTATGACATACTATGATGTCACTGATAAGGTCAGGTGACTATAGATAATGGTGAAAGGTCATGTGATGTTACATGACTGATCATGTAACAAATATTAAGTCACGTGATTGTGAAAATAAGGGAAATAAAATAGAAAAAGATAGGTTACGGAGGGAGTTCGTAACAAGCAAAGTCTCTATCTTCAAGCAACATGCTCAAGATCATCAGGATCAAACTCATATAGGTATTCCATGTCATATATGAACTCAAATACTAATCATAGTAGAAGCCAAGTGTCAAAGCTTTTGATCTAAAAAAGACAATCATTTAGCATCACATCTATCAATGTAACTAATGAGAGATTCACATTTGATTGTCAGGCCAACTGACAGTGATCTTCATTAGTGCTAGTTGATCTTGGCACTGGGTACTAAATAGTCATGGACTAGCAGCAGATCCTTCAATCAGCTGCATGGTCTGCTAAAAATGAAGATATATAGTCCAAATAGTAAATATGCCTGCTTTGACCATAATCTGGAATGCTATGATCTGGACCTTGATGGATGGCTCAAACAGCTTCACTGCTGGGAATTTATGAGCCAGGTAGCCAGAATGAGGGAACTAGACCTGCCTAGTGAGCCTTAAAAGATCCACCCCACAAAGAGGTTTTTGCCAAGTGGGGAGCAGATAAGAATATATTGTTCTTCATTCTTGTCATGGGACAATTGTTTTGTGGTCTTCTTAAATCATCTGGTGATATGTTCCATGAACTGGCAGTTTCATGTCAGGAAATCTTGAGTTTCTCTCCCCAGATATGCTTGAAGCTTGTCAAGTGTCAGTAATGTCAAACAAAGCATATCTGCTAGGAATTCTTTCACCCTCCAACTAATGAAGATCAAACCCACAAATATACCTGTCAAGCCAGATTTAGAAAGATGGATGACACTCAGGCTTCAGAGAAAATTGAACAATCTGGTGGTGCAACCTCCTCAATAATGAGGAGATTGTGTCCCCAACCACATAGAAGCTGATATCAGTAGTACCACCATCTGCATCTGCCACAAGAAGACTGTGCATAGATAAATTGTAGGGTCAATGGAATGAGTATGATTGGATGGGTTGCAGGAGGTGCCACATATAGAAAAAACACCAGTGGAAAGTCTACTAAGGAAGCTGAGACAAACCCTATTCATGTTGAACCTCATGGATTTTAGACACATACACAGCTTGAACTGGTATGGGGGATCAGCATAGAATGCGACACGACAAGACGATAATGCACACTGGCACAGCCTCCATACGTCCTCTGCCTGTAACAACGGAGATATCATCGACTTGCTGGCATGACTATTTCCTTTCAGCCGTCGTAGAGAACTGAGGGGATCTTGCGGTTCCTGGAAACATGTTGCTGTCTAGATAAGATGGCCTGGGAGACAGTCGATAGGTCGAGGGCAGAGTAGTGCCTGAACATGAGGTGCCTAAACTCAGCCAGTCAAATCGACATATTGGTCAACGCGTTGCTGCGCCCCAGCCTTCCTTGCCAACATTTCGCAGGCTTCAAGCTCGATGTGGACCATCGGCTGCAATAAAAGCGTACTTTTTGTACTTTTTTGGAAACCTAGTTATGTGTGAATCCGTGTGACGGATCAGTTGGCCAATTGCCAGTGGCAGTGACAGTTTCAGGTTAAATAGCAGTTGCAGAATTACACATCCCAACTTTCCCACAAGTTCGATGGGTCTTGCAGTACCTCTCATCAGTGTCAGTCTCCTAGGAACCTGTCTCTATTCTACGAAATGTTTTTTGGACTCGCGGCGCTCTGGCCCACTTCCACCAGGTCCTACTGGGTGGCCAGTGATCGGTAATCTATTGGATATACCTCCCGAGAAAAATTGGTTGTATTTTGCAACATTGGGTCGAAAGTATGGTATGCATTTCCCATCTTATTCTCCGAAGTTATCACTACTGACTTTACCATCGTAGGAGAAATTTCATCCATAAGCATGTTGGGGACACGATATGTCATTCTCAACTCGTTCAGGGCCGTCTCTGCCATACTAGAGAAACAAAGCAATAAGTGTTCAGATAGACCACACCTGACGATGGGGTCCGACTTGGTCGGCCTTGCGAAGGGAATGGTCTTTCTGAATTATAATGATCGGTTGCGCCAGTATCGCAAGCTCTTTCATCGGCTACTTGGGAACAAAACCAACACTGCCGTGTTTAACCCAATAGAAGAAGAGGAGACACACCGATTCTTGTGTAATGTGTTGCGAAACCCTGATAATTTAGTCGATCATATACGATCGTAAGTGAACTTTCATCGCGATCACTCCTGTCCGTTATCACCATCCTCGTAGTACCGCTAGCGCTATCATCCTCAAGGTGACATACGGGTACTCAGTTCAAGAGAGGAACGATCCGTTCGTCAAGTTGGCAAACAGGACCATGGCTATGGTTTCATTGGTTGCATCCCCTGGCGCTTTCCTTGTAGATATTATTCCTAGCTGTAGGGATAGCATCTTCATGTGGTGCGACTCGCCAGCTAACGATCTATAGTACGATATCTTCCGGAATGGTTCCCTGGAGCGGGATTTCTACAGGACGCAAAGAAATACCATCAGCTTATGATGGAATCTGTTCTGCGGCCTCATCAATTTGTCTTGGATCAAATGGTAGGCACACTGTATAAATATTTCCTTGAAAAATCTTTGCAACTTACGATGGGTAGGCTTCGGGGACGGCAATTCCTTCGTTTTCATCTATTCTGTTGGAAGGAGGAGTGAGCCCGGAGGAAGAGGATCTTGTGATGTGGGCATCCATGAACATCTATCTTGGTAAAATGGATTCTTGTGTGCATTCACCTCGTCCTGATGTTTCTTCGCAGGTGGATCAGATACTGTATTACTTTTCACCCAAGAAGTTTAGCATGTATTGATAGAAATCGTCTGCAGGTCGTGTCTGCCATCCATGCCTTCTTTCTTGCCATGGTCTTGTTCCCCGAGGTTCAAACGAGGGCTCAGGAGGAGTTGGATGCGGTAGTGGGCAACGAGAGATTACCGTCATTCAACGATTACGATTCACTCCCATACGTCAACGCAGTATGCAAGGAAGTCCTCCGTTGGCACTCTGTTGCGCCGCTGGGTATGGACATTGCATCATGATCCGCTTGAGCTCACCAAGTTGAAATAAATAGGGGTGCCCCATGTCGCCTCGGAAGATATTTATTACGGCGGGTTCGTCGTCCCAAAAGGATCGTATGTCGTCGGAAATTTATGGTGAGCACACATAGTTCTGAACGCAAACACAGACACTTCGAATGTGACTTACAGGGAGATCCTCCACGACGAGTCCACGTATCCAAACCCAGGAATATTCCGCCCGGAGCGATTTCTAGGAGAGACGCCAGAGCCGGACCCGCAGAGTGTTTGCTTTGGATTTGGGCGAAGGTGCGTACGCCATCCATTTCACGATGTGCAAGTGGTCAGAGAATAAACCTCTGGGTGTTGACGGGCGTTTTCCGATGTCCTGCCTCGTTGCATCGTGACAAGGATCTGCCCAGGTAAGAGCTATCTTTGATCCAAAATTATTTTGTACATATCGATTACAAACCCTTCAGGCTTCCATCTCGCCGAAGCGAACTTGTTCATTACGGTTGCCATGTCTCTCTCCGTGCTCAAAATCTCCAAGCTTGCTGTCGACGGCATTGATGTCACCCCCGAGATTGATGTCACCTCGGGTCTTGTATCGTGAGTATACATCATCGTATATACCTGGCAAGTGTATGTTAGTGACATTTGTGCTGAATGACTCGCTGTGCAGCCATCCAAAGCCATTCAAGTGTCAGATCACCGCTAGATCCACGCAGGCAGAGGCGCTGCTCCGTGGATAATCGGACAGACATTTTGTCTCTTTAACGCATACCCTGTCAAGTTTCAAGGCGATGTGAATGGTGGGACGCTGTTATGCAGTATTCGACGGGCTTGAACTATTACCGAATCATGACATTGCCAACTTCGCTGAAGATAGTAGATACACCCTACTGTACACAGAAATTTAGGCTCCTGCTGCGCGGTCCGCACTCTGTCGTGATACCGATAGGTGCCGTGCTAGCACATCCTACACAAAAAAAAAAA
Source organism: Garcileccinum viscosum (assembly GCA_038090455.1). Lineage (NCBI taxonomy): Eukaryota > Fungi > Basidiomycota > Agaricomycetes > Boletales > Boletaceae > Garcileccinum > Garcileccinum viscosum. The sequence goes on from JBBPMT010000035.1 coordinate 13,957, forward strand.
GGAATGACACATGTTCACGGAAGATATCTATTTCGAGTCCGACCGACCATTCCGGTCACGTTCAGGCCTCACCGACATCCATCAACTTAGGTCGTGCATTCAAGTTGTCACAAACACGTTGTGAATACTTCAAGTGTCCTTGTCGATCCCTAGGTACGTACGCACTAAAACTCATGCCGTACATTGCGTTGGGTGAAGAATTACCTTGCTTTGGTTAGCATACTAAGTATGCCCAAGAAGTGCACTGCGTCAAATTGCGTGCATACATTGCCAAAACTATTACAAACTCGGATGACGGCAGTTACATATATAATGTTGTTCGGCCTCGCAGAAGCGTCCTTGTTCCTCCCGCTCGCCATCTCTTTCGCTATGCTCAGGATTTCAAAGGCTGTTTGTTAGCGAGTTGAGGTCTCTCCCGAGGACGACATCACTTCGGCGTCGGTTCGTGAGTAGTGGTAATCGGTTCATTGTAACTGAATGATGAATATTAAATCACGAATGCCTGAACGACTCGTTAGCCATTCAAAGCCGTTTAGGTCCCGGGTCAGTGCCAGGTGAGCCGGGCTGTGCGCGCCTCCTAAGGCATTGTTGTGTACTTGTCTGTCGGCTGCATTTGGATTTTGAATGCGCATACAAGCCATGGACGACCTCGTGTTCCTATCCATTCCAGAGACATTCAAGGCCACTCCGAGCGGAAGGTATAGAATTGACGTTGCCACAGGTTCAAAAGCGATGCATGATATAATGCATCATGGTGGGGGAGTTTGCGGTCGATCATAGGAAGAAAGTCGCCGCAATTGACAAGCTCATGGTCATTGTGTCATCACATTTTCTTGCGCCGTGAAAAGAAAGGCATCTCTGCTTTTCTGAGCGTGTTTGACATTTACAATAAAGTGAGTGGAGCTTCCTAACTAAGCGCGAGTGCTAAACAAGCTACATGATTCTTCTATGCTCCGACTGATCATGTGACGGCAATGGCTCCAGGCGCACAAGTACAAATCGCAAAAGGTTACCTTTTTTCCTACTATGGATTGTTTGCATACGACGAACACGGACCAGCTCTCGGATGCGGCGCGTTTCTACCGCCGAAGATCTGACTGTAAGGTGGTCCCATCGTGCGATTTCGATCGTTCCGTTGCTGAGGGCACTGCAGAATTGGCATTGTGACTTTCCCGTCGGGAAAGTTTCTTCAATTCTGAATCACAGAGCGATTGGCTCGGTGGGTGGGTCAGCCTCCAGCTTCCAGTTCCAAATGAGACTCTTTCGCGAATCCTTGAACACCCGTGCTCGATTTAGCCCTCCAAGATAACCTATCGTGCTAAATAAATGCCATTGTGTAAAAATTCTGGCTCAGGGCTTTCAAGTACCCCCCACTATATCTCCAGGACAATGGCCCAGGTGTTATCTCTCATCGGTATCTGTTTCTTGGGAGCTGGGGTATACTTTATCAAATGGTTGTTCAACTCGAGGCGCCATGGTCCTCTCCCACCAGGACCCACCGGTTGGCCTGTGATTGGAAATGTCTTCGATATACCGATGGAAAAGAGCTGGGAAGGCTTTGCAGCCTTGGGTAGAAAATATGGTGCGCCCTTGCTAGAGTTTTGCCGTGCGCCCCATATAGACTCCGTCTTTGACGCCACTGTTTCAGGGGATATCTCGACCGTGACAATGATGGGGACCCGCTACGTTGTTCTCAACTCCCTCAGAGCGGTTTCGGCAGTCCTGGAGAAGCATAGTGCCATATGTTCAGACAGACCTCGCCTTACGATGGCATCCGACTTGGTTGGTTTCGATAAGGTGATCTTATTCATGGATCACAACGAACCGTTCCGGGAGCAGCGCAAGCTATTTCATCGTCTGATGGGTACCAAGGCCAGCGCGGCCGCGTTCAATCCAATAGAAGAGGAGGAGACGAGCAGGCTCATATGCAAAGTGTTGCAAAACCCCGACGGATTGGTCGATCACATACGGTCGTAAGTAACGGTTGATTGCATGCTGGTCCTCGTTAGTTATCTCTGCACCGTTCAGTACTGCAGGCGCCATTATCCTCAAGGTAACGTATGGGTATTCTGTCAGAGAAAAGGATGACCCGTTTGTCGAAATTGCGGAGAATGTTATGAGGGTACTTGTTCAGGTTGCGTACCCTGGCAGGTTTCTAGTAGACACTATTCCCGCATGTGAGTCACAGTTTGAACATACACTTCATTGTCAATGCATGCTCAAGCGATTTATAGTGCGATATCTCCCAGAATGGTTCCCTGGCGCAGGCTTCCTCAGAGATGCCAAGAAGCATCGCCAGCTTACGAACGAAGCAATCTCGAGGCCTTTTCAATACGTTACGGAGCAGATGGTATGGACATGTTACAGTCTACCGACTCGGTACGGTGCATCTCATGACGAACCAGGCTGCGGGCACAGAGATCCCTTCCTTTGCATCCACGTTGTTGCAAGGCGAAATGAGTCCAGAAAAAGAGGACATTATCAAATGGGTCTGCATGGCCCTCTACCTCGGTGCGATCGATTCTTCACTGGCATTATACTCGTCTCATTTCTTTTTCGCAGGCGCATCAGATACGGTATTACGCTCATCCAGGTAACCCAACACCCAGCTGATCGAGGTCGTCTGCAGGTCGTTGCTACTATCCATTCCTTCTTCCTCGCAATGGTCTTGTTTCCCGAGGTGCAGGCCAAGGCGCAGGCGGAACTCGATGTGGTGGTGGGCACTGAGAGATTACCCTCTTTCGACGACCGCGATTCGCTCCCGTACATCAATGCGGTCTGCAAAGAAGTCTTGCGATGGCACTCCGTCACACCGCTAGGTACCATCTTTGAATTTATGCGTTCTTGGCACATTTTTACTAAAATAAATAAATAAATAAAGCGATGACCCACGCCGCCAGGGAAGACATCTATTTCGGCGGGTTCCTCATCCCGAAAGGGTCATGCATCGTCCCGAACACATGGTGAGTACTCTGTTCTTGTATTTGTATGTTCGAAAATTCATGTCGTACGCCGCGCTGCGCGCACCCAAACATGTACAGGGCGATCCTGCACGACGCGTCGACGTATCCCGATCCTGGAGCATTTCGGCCCGAGAGGTTCCTCGGTGAGACGCCGCAGCCGGACCCGCAGGCGGTGTGTTTTGGATTTGGAAGGAGGTGAGTTGTGTCTGCTCTTTCCCTCCCTCTCGCAACTGGCCGCGGTGATGAAACGGGATTTTGTTTACTTTTTGTCTGGTTAGGACATGCCCAGGTAAGAGCGTTCTACGCGCCCCTAACCGTGACAGACCGTCACAGACGACGAGGATGACGGTACATATTATAGGGTTCCACCTCGCGGAAGCGGCCTTGTTCATATCGGTCGCCATGTCTCTTGCCGTGCTGAAGATTTCAAAGGTGGTTGTCGACGGTGTTGAAGTTGCCCCCGAGGTCGAGGTTAGCTCTGGCATTGTTTCGTGAGTAGTGATCGGTTCGTTGTGACTTGAATGATGGATAACGCCTGAATGGGTCGTTTAGCCATCTGAAGCCGTTTAGGTGCCGGATCGGTGCCAGGTCCCCGCGCGCCGAGGCATTGCTGCATACTTGAATATCGGTAGCGTTCGAAACGGCATACAACTTATGTACGACCTCCGAGCCGGAGACGAAGAAAAAGGAGAGCTGGTGATCCATTCCGTTCAGCTAGTACTAATCGTGTTTTCTATACGTTTCCTTTTTTGGAGATGCTCCATTGGACGTCTGGCCTGTAATATGACATATAAACCCCCTCGTTCTCTCCCTTTTTGATATCAGTGTTGTCCAGACGGTGCAGCGTTGGAGGGTCCCGTTGTTTCAATGGGCTTCATGGCCGGGAACAGTAGTACTTCCTTGATGTCTGCGAAAATGAAAGAAAGTGAAGCAGTGTTGTTAGAAACCCGACGCTCGTGGTATGACATTGCTTACTAGGAGAGTCGGTGAGGAACATGACGAGTCGGTCGATGCCCATACCCCAGCCTCCGGTGGGTGGGAGACCGTGTTCCAGTCTGGTGAAGGAGGAGACAAAACGTGAGCGCGTTCGCATGAACAAAGTGGACAAACTCAAAACCCACGCGTTCACGAACGTCTCGTCTATAGGCTGCGCCTCATCATCACCCTGCTCCTTCTGTCGTGCCTGTTCCTCGAAACGCAGTCGTTGCTCGAACGGGTCGTTCAGCTCTGTGTATGCGTTGCAGATTTCCTTGCCACACAGGAACGTTTCGAAGCGTTCGCAGAGACCGGGGCGCGAACGGTGGTTCTTGGCGAGCGGAGACATCACTTGAGGGTGCCCCACTGTTAATGGGGATCAGAAGCGGAAAAGCGTGCGCGTCAGAATTGGTCGAGGGTAAGGAATAGCGATGAGTCGTACCGATGAAAGCGGGCGATATACAGAGCGGTTCGATGAATTCGCCGACGAGCTATGGTCACTCGCCGGTTGGAAACTCGACGAAATCATGCGATAGAGACTCACCTTGTCCAGAAGCCGAGCGTTTGTACGAGGTTCGGAACATTCAACACCGTGCTGCATGACGCGATCGTGAGCGGGACAAGTGCATGTAGTTGAAGGTGTACGATTACCTTTTGACAAAGGTCGATGAGGAACTTGTTCGCTTCGGTGGTGTGCAGCGTCTCGCTGGACGGGAACTTGACGCCTAGCTTTTCCTCGAGGGTCTCAATCATGTCGTATCGCTTCCAGGGCGCCTTGAAATCCATCACAAGCTCTTTGCCGCCCTTGCCTTCAGGGTGGTACTTCATCACTGTGCTCCCGTTGTTGAGGTACTTGACCATCCCTTCGAGCAAGCTCTCCGTCATCTCCATGATGTCGTACATGTCCGCGTATGCCATATAGAATTCACAGAGCGTGAACTCGGGGTTGTGGGTAAGATCGATGCCTTCGTTTCTGAACACGCGACCGATTTCGTACACGCGGTCGAGTCCGCCGACGGTGAGCTCCTTCAGGTACAATTCGGGAGCGACACGGAGGAACAGGTCGAGGTTAAGGTCGTTGTGATGCGTGACAAAAGGTTTGGCCGTGGCGCCACCAGCTAGCATGCTCGTGATGGGCGTTTCTACTTCAAGGAAGCCGTGGTTATCAAGGAACCGCCGAATATAGTTGATGATCTTGGCACGAGTGATAAAAATACGACGGGTATCGTCAGATAGGATAAGATCTAAGTAACGCTTTCTATATCTCGTCTCTTGATCCTTGAGACCGAAATGACCGGAAGGCAGCTGGTGCAAGTTGGGCGCGAGGAGGACCATTTCGGAGGGTGAAATGGATAACTCCCCCTTTTGGGAACGAGATGGAGTGCCGACGACGCCTACGATGTCACCCCTGCGAAAGATCTGTTGGGTGGCCATAAAAGTCTTTTCATCGGCTGCATCACTGCGTCCCATTCAGCAGACGAGACGCGTCAAAAACATGGTCTCACGTACCGGACGTTGGCAAGGATCTGGACGTGCTTGCCTTCGCCGTGTAGGTCGTAAAACTTGAGCTTGCTGCCGCTGCTCCGCATGTTGTGTATCCGTCCCGAGAGACTGACCTGCTCGCCTTCGAGCTTTTGACCGGGAGCGATCAACCCGTCCTTGCCGTACTCGCGGATAAAGTCCGTGATTGACTTTGTGACATTGAACTTGTGGGGGTACGGGTTCGGCTGTTTTGTTTCCTTGAGCTTCAAGATCGCCCTGGAGCGAAGTTCAAAGTATTGCTGCGATTGCCTCAGAGACGAGCACAGAGCGGATACCCCGATGACTCACGTTGGGGTTGAGGTCGTCCTCGTTCGGGGCATTCGCTGCGCCGTCCTGCGCTGGGGGTGCAGCAGCAGCCTTTTCCGCCTTTCTTGCCTCCTTTTCGCGCTGCTTCTCGCGGCGCTTGAGCTCTCTGTGCGTTGGATCAAAATTTCAACAGCTCTCGTTCGCGGTGAGATACGCACGTCTTGGATACCAACTCGCCCGTGAGTGGGTCCTTGTGTGTTCCAGTCACCTCTGAGGCCATGAATACAGATCTGTGATGCTGGCGGAGAGTAGCAGCGATGCATCTCCGGACGAGCATCAATCAATCGATTATTATGTCTTTCCTTTTCGAGCCACGCAAAGAAAACGACTAGGATAATTCCCACAGCAGTATCTATTTCCCACGCTCATAATATCACGTAAGCAACCTAATCGATCCCGTGAAAGACCCTCGCTTGCTCGTCGTTCCCGACGGCGACAGACACGATACGGACGATGACCATGTCCTCAGACAACGAATACTCGGACGACGACATCTACTACCTCGACGACGAGGACGAGGACATGCTCAGTCCACAGGACGACGGTGAGTGCCCTACCACGCCTGAGGGGGCTCCTCTCCCTGTGTGCCACTACGATAGCCCTCTCGCTCATCCCGACCTCGACTTTGGTTGCTAGATTCAGATCCATCCGATGAGGAGATGGACATGGATATCTTTGGGGACGACTTCAAGGTCCCACAGCGTGCCCTTCACAAGGCATATGAGGTCGAGCATGAGTCTCTTCCCCAGTCCGCCGTCGAGAAACTCATGGCGGCAGATGTCGAGCACATCGGTGGCATATTCGGCGTAGACGTACGTGGTTTTATACAGATCGTCTCTATATTCCTAACCCTTTCCCCTTCTTCTAGGCCAGCACCGCCTCCCTGCTCTTACGCTACATGAACTGGAACAAGGAGCGCCTTATCGAGAAATACATGGATAATGCTTCGGCTGTCTCTGTTGCTGCAGGGATATCCCCTGCACCCAAGACGCCCCCTTCCTGCTCAGCGCCCGGCCCCGAACGTTCCCAGGGCACTTCATCAAATGCCCGGTCTAGCGCTCCCCGCCGGCCCATGCGGCAAACACCCGGTATGTCTAACAATGCCTTCGATGTCCCCGGCCCCCTTCTGACCGCCCTGGCACAGCCCCAGCTCCAAAACCGGAGCCCTTCGTGTGCCCAATCTGTTATGATGACACGCAAACGGCGTTCTCCGCGCTCTCGTGTGACCATGCTTTTTGTACCGAGTGTTGGGGCGCCTACATCTCCTCCAAGATTCGGGAGGAGGGCGAACATGCGATCAGGTGTATGGCCGAGAATTGCGGCCTCATTGCACCCGATCCATTCATCCACACCGCTCTTGCGGACACAGCCACTTGGGAGCGTTTCAACGAGCTCCTCGTGCGACACTTTGTTGCTTCCAACCCAAACCTGAAGTATTGCCCTTACCCGTCATGCACATACACTGTATCTTGCCCCGCAGCAGCGTCCAAGAGCGCACTGACGTCAATCGTTCCGACGGTTTCTTGTGGCGCAAACACGTCTCCTCAGCATAGATTCTGCTTTGGATGCCCGATTGAGAGTGACCATCGACCCGTGATTTGCGGTGTCGCGAAGATGTGGCTTAAGAAGTGTCGCGACGACAGTGAGACCGCGAATTGGATCAAGAGCAACACCAAAGAGTGTTCCAAATGTCAAAGTACAATCGAGAAGAACGGAGGCTGCAAGTACGTTGATGCGTTTGGGACCCGATCAAAGCGTTGCTCACAGTTGTTCTCATAGCCACATGACTTGCAAGAAATGCAAGCACGAGTTTTGCTGGGTGTGCATGGGTAATGATATCGTCTCCCCTCCTGTCACCTTGCTGATTTTGTGCAGGTCCATGGTCGGAACACGGTACCGCTTGGTACTCGTGTAATAGGTACGACGAGAAGGCCGCCGTAGATGCTCGAGATGCCCAATCGAAGAGTAGAGCTTCGTTAGAGCGCTACCTCCACGTATGCTTGATTGCCCTCCCCATTCGTGCATCTCTAACATGTCAAGTAGTACTACAATCGTTGGGCAAACCACGAACAATCCGCAAAGCTTTCCCTTGAACTTTATAACAAGACGGAGAAGAAGATGGAAGAGATGCAGATTACGTCCGATTTGACGTGGATCGAGGTCCAGTTTATGAAGAAGGCCGTCGACGAAGTCGAGAAGTGCCGAATGACGCTCAAATGGACGTACGCAATGGCGTACTACCTAGAGAAGTGTAACGAGAAGGAGCTTTTTGAAGATAATCAAAGGTATATATGCAGTTCTCCCGTTCGTTCACATGAGACTAAATCGATGGACAGGGACTTGGAGCGAGCTGTAGAAGATTTGTCAGAGTTACTGGAATCTCCTATCGACACCGAGGCGATAGCGACCCTGCGCCAGAAAGTTACTGATAAGACGGTAAGATTCGTCGTTTGTATGTTTATCAACTTGGACTGTATGCTAATTGACGTGGCCTAGGTTTACGTATCGAAACGGAACGAGATTATGCTAGAAGACACTGCCAAAGGTTTCTTGGATGGACGGTGGAACTGGAATATCTCCGTCGATGGGTTCGACTAGATATGTACTTCCACTCCCTGGGGCAATAACTTGGGCGCTGTTCGATTTGCAGTCTACAACCTCGCCGCTAATCACCGGACAATGCTGGCTTCCTTTTTACATAATGCTACTCGCTTGTAATGTTATACATCCTTTTTTGGACTAAAAGGATGACGATAATAAGAAGTGACACAGCCACAAACCCATCAAGCGAAACATCCGAGTTCGCCAACATGTCAAAGCTACGATGATGCTGGAGTTGTTTCTCGACTCGTGTCATTGAAATTCCCCTCGCGGATCAGCATCAGGTATTGTTATGCGATGATGCGCTTGGTATGACTCTCTTTAGGTATGCACAATGTGGCACATTGTCCCAGGATGGCTTGGCGAACAAGAGCCGACGCAAGGGCCCGATTAAACGCTCATACTAAGATCTCCCGGCTAAGTATCTACAATCACTCAGCGCTCCTGTACTATATGATTGAAACCCCGCCGACGGACCTCGAGGTGCGACGTCGGGCATTTCGTAAACTTCATTTCTTGTTTCTTTTTTACGCTCAGCTTTCCTTGTCTTCCAACTAACTTGGACTGAGTCTCTAAGAGACGACGCCCGTTGTCGTCTCCTCCCTCTTACCTTCGTCGTCTTTGCGTCGTCGGTTTGACCACACTCGTTTAAACGTTACAACTGGCGTCAGCTTACGAGTCTTGAGATGCTCTACCTCACCTCTGACGCCTTCCCTATCTGTGAGTTCGGTTCCGCGACATGCACGCTTTATATCCGCTCACATTGTGCTCCTAGTCGTCCCATTTGGTGTCATCGGGTGCGCTGCCTTACATGCTGATCTCTACCTACCCAATTTGCTGACATTGCACGTCTCAGGTTTTACCGCTACCTCTGGTACTTGATACGTATAGCTGCCTCTTTTACCTACCGCCCCATCCCCATACCGGAGAACCCGACCTACGTCGCTTCTGAGGATGTGACCATCATCGTCCCCACCATCGACGCCGGTGAAGAGTTCAAGGAAGCCGCGCACAGCTGGCTTGTCGGGAACCCCAAAGAAATCCTGATCATCACCGAAGAAAAGATGAAGAGACCGCTTCAAGAACTCGCGAACGAGGTCGCCCCGGATCGGATCCGGGTGCTCACCGTGCCGTTCGCGAACAAGCGTTTGCAGATGGCGCACGGCATCAGGAACACCACGACGGATATCATTGTGTTCTCAGACGACGACGCAATCTGGCCGCCAACAATGTTGCCGTACATGCTCGCCCCGTTCGAGGACCAAAGAATTGGTGGTGTAGGCACGTCGCAGCGTGTGCAGCCTGTAGGCAAGCGTATGACAGTCTGGGAGGTTCTCGCAGCCTTCCGTTTGTCGATCCGGAACATCGAAATTGCTTCGTCAGCGCACATTGATGGGGGTATTCCGTGTCTATCTGGGCGCACTGCCGCGTACCGAACTATTATTCTCAAGGACCCCGATTTCCTGCACGGCTTCACGCACGACTTTTGGTTGGGCAAGTATCAGCTGAATTCTGGTGACGACAAGTTTTTGACGCGATGGATGGTGAGCCACGGTTGGGGCACGTATGTGCAATGCTGCAAGGAAGCGGAGCTCCTGAGCACGATGAAGCCGAATTGGAGATTTTTAAAGCAGGTCTTGAGATGGACCCGAAACACGTGGCGATCTGACTTGCGGTCGCTCTTTATGGAAAGGCATATCTGGACATCCCACCCGTATGTGGCATATACTATGGTGAGTCGGCGCCGTTCGGTGTTATTTTGCAATCCCTCTGAAGCTATCGTCTTCCTAGGTCGATAAACTGTTTAATCCCTTTACTCTCCTCCTCGGGCCGTGTCTTGTGGCCGTTCTCATTTGGAAATCGACGTTTCCAGTTGAACAAGGTGGTTATCATCTCCCGTGGTGGTGAGTTCTCCGTTGTCTTCGTGCTACATCACCTTGACTCGCGCCCTCCTCTTACCAGGAATATCATCGCCTCGTATGGCGTTTGGCTCACTGCGACCCGTACGGCAAAGCTCATGCCGCACCTGTGGTACCAACCGGAACACATCATCTACGTCCCTGCCTTCATTCTATTTGGGTATTACTTTTCGATTATGAAACTGTACGCCCTCTGCACATTGCACGAGACTGCATGGGGCACGCGTGCTGGCATCGGTGATCCTACTGCCGCCACCAATGCTGCCGCTGCCGCCGCCGCCGAAGAGGATTCGACGAACGAGAAGATGGGCCCCTCCACGCTCTACTGTGATGCTCCGGCGTCTCCTGGGACTCCTAGTCCGAACTCACTCGCGCCGTCGCCAGAGCTTCAGACCCCGATCACGCCAATGAGGGGTTTATCCTACCCTCCTTGGCGCGAATCGTCCAAGCCGGTGTACGAAGTCTAACACGGCCGTGAGGAGCCCTAGAATGGATCATGACTGGTTCACTCGCGTCACGTTGTAAAATTTGGACTGTTTTCTTGGAAGAAAGATGATACTCTCCCCAATTACTCACTCGATTAACTAATCATTTTACTTGGGCGATGTCTTCCCACATATGTACGTGGGGGGGTATTCAGTCCGTCCCCTCGTACGCACGTTCGTTTTGGTTATCGTGCCTGTCGTCGTTGTCCATGCACATCGGTATTGCTTTTTTGTTTGACTCATTCTGGATGACATATGTTTTGGATTTTCTTTCTTTACTCTTTCTTTGCCTTTTTTTTATCGGATGGATTAGGAATAAATTGGGGATTGGGTGACATCAATATTGATGCGAACATCGCCAGCCACTTGCTCAAGTTGGGACTATTGGACCGAGAATAGACTTGCAGATAATCTCCGCCCTGCGAGATGAATGAAAGTTCTTGAGCGACTAGACTAGAAGGCAGCAATTAATCGACAATTTTATATGATCGCACGTTCGCGGGGGTTCCAGCTGACTTCAACCTTTGCATTATCGTCACGAGCTCGTAAGAACGATGTTTATCTCTAGCAGGCAGTCCTCTTTCCAGGTAATGCTGAGCCACACGAACGCTATTGTTACATTGTCGTCGGGTTGGACCTCGTCGTCTATCGCTGGGCGTGCTTCACGTTTCAAGACCGCGCGCGGCGCCGTGTGATAATGATCGATTCATGTCATGATGATGTCATGATGATACATGGCGGCGAGCCAGTCCTCGGAAATAAAAGGCTAAGAAAAGAACTCGTCATCATCTTTTCTGTAGTACTATACATATATGATACGATGGTCCGTTGGATTCCGTTGACGATCTTGGGTTGATTTCGAACTGAGTACCTTCTCAAAGGTTCTGCACGACCGGGTCATGCGGCGATGTAACCCACTGCACCGAAGACGAGCGATTCTGCGGGCGTTCGGACGACAGGCACTGTGTCTAGCCCGCTACCATGCTCCTTTACTGACTTGATGCGTTTTGAGAAGTGTCAGCCAGCGAGTCGCCAATACGTGGATCTGCGATGACGCACATATACATGTATTCCTCGTGAGAGCAGTCCGATTTCATGCCGAATTCGACATCCAGAAATTACCACGACACGTTTTGACTCACCTAGAGAGATCTGCGTCGCCGGACAACAGCGTGTCCTACATTTCATGCTCGAGGAACTAACATTGAAAACTTTCCCTACTTGTGAACCATTGTACGCCATGCTCTTGAACGTGGGCGAGCTTTACCGAAACAGATACAAAAATGAAAAGTTGTACTAGTGAACTGAGGAACAGCCGTCAACCAGCAAGCGTTGCGAACCCAACTTGCGGTAACTTGTTGCCGAAATCGAATACGGTATAGAACAGCTGGAGGAACATAGTCCCGGTTGTCCAGAAATCTGGTCGGGTTCGGTAATCAGGATAGGGATTTGGAAACGAAAGTGCGAACCCTGGTTGGGAAAATCCCACCTTTAACCTTATCTGGAGGAGCTACAATCCCGCTGAAACAGCCGCTCGAGCCGGGCTCAACGTCTCCCTGATTGAGGACTTCGGCAGGGATCAAAAATGGCTTCCCACCAATGGTAAGAGTCACGGAGGGAAAAATTTTGCATGGGACTACAAGGAGTCAACCAAAAGTCCCAGGCTCGATCGAAACTCACAAGTATAGAAATTATCCTCGAAGGCATTACCACCGTACGCCTGGTGCAGGGCCAAGACTCGCGACCGATCCCCATAGATAAAGACGGCACCGGTGTCGATGATGGCTTGTACGTTTGTCAAAACTATCTTGTTGTCAACTTTAATGTTATCTATATTGAACTGCCAGAAAGCCTGAAAGGGTGCCATAAGTATGCGTCCATTACCACCTGGCGTTCACGCTCACCGGACTTGTTACGGGAGTAAAGGTGAGGCTGGCATCAATATAAAGCACCTCGTTTTTCCCGCAGACATATAGCTCGCCTCCAGAAGCAGTGAGTATGAGTGAAAACATCGGTTGAAGTAGCTTCCCTTCGTCGAAGAGTGTGTGGAACAGGGGGCTCACAGGATCCGCCGACACAAACGGGAAAGCCAATCCCAACAGACCATCTGGAGCAAACTTGAATGCTGCCATTTCAGCAGAGTATGTTGTTGCGACGCCGATGGTCTGAATGTCGGCCCGCTCATCGATCAGAGATGAGATTGTCGTAAACAACAAAAACATACGGTGAAACCAGTAATAGTTACATTGTCCGTATATTTTTCACCTTCGACAGTTGCACCATCCATGAATTCCAGCGTAAAATATGGGATCTGATTCAGTGCCTTTGCGCTTGCGGACGAAGCAGGATCCCAGACGTTAGGGTGGCTTCTGCAATTCTTATCACCAGTTGACGCTGGAATAAAGAGGTCGCTGGGTCGAGTAAGACGACGGAGCGAGTGACACTAACGGAAGGCACTTACCCAGAGCCGGTGTCGAACTGGACTAATTAGGGATTAGAGTGAATGAGTACCAAAAATGCGCGGAAAAACTTGCCAGTGAAGAATTTGGCCGGAGTGCCGATCGAAATGATCCCATACCATGTCCCAAAATGAGCTTCATCGTCGTGGCTTATCAAATCAACGCCGGCTCTGCTCCTGTCCCATTTCACAGGAGAAGGATGCGGCGTGCTCATGTTCTCTTCAAAACTGTTCATGCCACGAATGATGTTGCTAACAAAGGTGTGAGATAAAGCGATGCTTGAAGACATTGCAGGACGATATCAGTACGTGCTATGTGATGCAACATGAGATTTGAACACTTCAATATTGACGGTTTTCTCAGCGTTCGGCTGTGAAGAGTGCTTTGTCAGTGGTATACCCATGCCATTACTTGCCCTCCTAGAATCGGGTGTTGGGGCGGCCAAAACAGCCACTGTAGGTGCGATGAATGTAATCACCTTGAAGAGCATGGAGTGGCGAACATGGGGGAGCAGAAATATCGATATTATCAAGTGCATGTACTTGACTTAAATATGTCGGGATGGCATCACATTTATAATGTATCCGGGGGAACAAATTGATGAAGTTTGAATTGCGTTCGGATCATTGAAACATAAGATGATAGTTTAGGACACACCTACAGACCTACTATATTAGACTTCAAATAGGCCGGATTCAACCGTGCTGAGACCAAGTGAATAGATTCTTTCTGAGTCCGACAAGGCATGAGCACTCACCAACCAGGCATCTCCAGTGGCGGCGTTTTCGGGCGACTCAGAGCCAGACAAGGACAGCATTGTACAGGCCTAGACTCGGAGTACTTTGGAAGCTGTTCGCATGGGTTACAGTTGGCTGCAATTCGAACAAAGGTAGAAGCTGGCATAAGTTCGTGCAGAAATTTTCAGTCATGCATCGGTCCAGTTGGTACTCGAAGTAGTAAACCAACTTGACGCAGATATCTTACCTGCTTGAAATGCCCAGAATCTGGCAGTGGAGACTCAAGCCGTGGCTCATCGTTGCGATGATAATCAGCACCAATCTAATACCTTTCTTTTTGTTTTCATCATTGATGTCAAAGCCACTGTCGGACCACCCGTGGGTCGGTACTTTTCAACCGCGCCGACCAAATTTAGCAAGTAACCAACACATTCTTGACTTACTCGCTCCCATCCGTGGGATGGGCCCATCGAAATATTCAAAAGGTCATAATGTGATGCCGCAGTGAAATACTATGGGGTATGTAAACGTGTATGGTATGTCCGGGCATCTGAACTTTGTGGCGTTTCGGGTAGAAAAAAGTCTGCGGTTCATAACAAACATTAACAAGGTCGTATCTCGATTACTATACACACGTGGGGTGGGGTCATCTTGCAACCAAAGATGTATTACCGTCCATAGGATATCTTCAAGGGTCAACGTGCATGCTATCCAAGACATCAAGGTGAGGTACACAAGGTCATGACGTCGGCGAACATCCGGATCCACATGGAACGGAAATGGATACACCGCGAGGCCGTCGTGCATGCCAGTGACTACGCCCAGAGCATGCTCACGGAGCGTGCTCAGGGCCCGCTGGGGTTGTCGTCGAGTCTGACGTTGGGGACGCTGCGTCCAGCCCTAGGTCATCCACAGGCTCCTCCATATCTTCTTCCGCTGGTGCGGGTGGGACTTCGACTTTATGCCCATCTGCAGATTCGCTAGTGCCAGTGCTCCTTCCGATCTTGAACACGAGTTTGCCTGCCGCCTGGCCCTCTTCTAGGAGCTCGAGCTCGATGGCTATTCGTCCGCCCACAAACAACGGCCTCGTCGTCAGCGTCAGGGAGAGAGAGAGAGAGAGAGAGAGGAGAGAAGCATTGAAGAATGAAAACGCACGTGTCTCGGACTGTTCGAGGAGCTCGGCCAGGTTCGCTTTGCTCTCCGTCTTCTTGATGACCTTGTAGACGAAGAAGAACTTCCGGGCATATACTTCAATTTCCACTTTGGACGACTCGAAGCCAGATCTAGATAGGGTACAGCGAACACGAGCACGTCAGCGATGGCCTTCCGCCAAACTCAGACCGAGGTGGAAAAAAAACGCACAACTTGACGGTGTCGTCCCAACTCGCCACGAACTCGTCTCCCTTGGTGTACTTGACCTTCTTCGTCTTCTGCGGCACTTTTCCGCCCTTGACGCTCACATAGAAAAGTCCACTGAAGAAGCCCACTTTGGCGGGCAAACCGCTAGCTTTGATGTCTGTCATTTCATTGAGAGAGCTCCTGGTCAGGGAGGAATCGTAGATTTCAAGCATGCAGTCTGGACGAACTTGTGATCTCGACGTCGACTTCTTCCGGTTTCTTGTCTTGCTCTTGTGTACCAGCAGGTGTAGCCTGAGCCCCGTCCTTGGCTGGCGCATCTGACGTCGACATCGGTGCAAAGAGGGGTAAAAGAAGGCGGACTGAAGGGAAAACGGCGTTCAAGATAATGGGAGAGAAAGAAAGAGAGTACAAAGCCAGCCCCCTCGCGGTCGACTCAATGCTCAAGTACGAACGACGCTAGGTGACCGCAGCAGCCCCTGCACGCGAACGCCGTCAGGTTTATATACTCGTCAATGCAATACCCCTCGTCCGTGTCCCTATTCCCCCCCACTCCACCCTCGCTCCGACTCCGCCAATGAGATCGAGGCGCAACCTCTTCGTATGGAGGCTTCGCGAAGGGCACGCGTCCCGTCTCCGTGCCGGCGATTCAGAGGGAAACGCTTATCCCCAGCCGCAACAAAGCCAAGCCTAAAGGTCGTGGCGAAGGTCTTTCCTTTCCTTTTGTCCGATGGACATTTCGGGCATGGGTCGATGCCAAGGCTTAATCACGAACGTGCGCGTGCGCGGTACCAAGTACTTGTTTTGCACTAACCGTGTACTAGCGGTTAGTGGAACTCGAGGCGTGGCGGACCGTAGCCGGCGAAGCTTAGCCATTCGAGCACTAGCGCGAGTGACTGTGTGGGTCGCTCAGCGTCCCAACTTCTTCTGCTTCTCCCATCGGGAAACGATGCGAGAATTCGAGTGCGCTCCCACACAATGGGCGTTCACATGGGAGCCAAGGCTAGCTTGAAGAAAGCGGCACTGAATAACTCTGTACTGGGACTCACCGCGCATCACATGTATTTGTTTGTGAAATAGAGAACACCAGGAAGACCGTACGCATGGTCTACAACGTGACGCTAACAATACCCTTCTGCTAGTGATCCGACTAGGCCCGCTCGGGTAGATAGCACTACAGCTAATGGCCGTGCATAGACCTGTGTCTGTGAAATCGATTCAGGCAGTTTGTTAGATCAAATTGACTCCGTCCACGGGCAAGCGGCACCGTGCAGTCTAAGTGAAGGACGCAATGAAAACTCGGAGTGGGATCACATCAATGGAGTCACCGAATTGCAAGTTCAAAGTGGCTGCCACATGCGTCATACACCGCACAAGACCATTTCAAACGCCTTCAGCGAAACACAAGAGATAACTTACGAATACCCAAGTGTGAATGCGTCCACGAGGACGACTACGCTGGTTTCATTAAGCGTACTAACCTACACCCAAACACGCCAAACATGCATTGTCCGCAGGGGCAAACATCCGATAGCCAAAAGTCGCGTCACACCCACGCCAGATCACACCCACAACGAAGTCGTCCCTCCCACACCACCGCCAGGAGCCCCACCGCGTCCGCCCACACCGACCTCGTCCACAAACAGCGCATCAAACTCCTCCACAGACTGCCCAATCACCCCAAACGCCTCCTGCAGCGTTCCCCCAAGCCGCTCCAGCTCCTGCGTCACGCCCTTCATTGTCAGCGCGTACGCAAAGAACAGCAGCTGTCTCGACGCGTGCACCTCCCGGTTCTTCACCACGTCCAGTTTCCGTATCGCATCCACCAAACGCTCGCGCGCTTTCTCGGCAGGTGGTAGATACGGCGGCAACGGAGCCTTCGAGCGAAACGCCGACGCCAACGTCGAACAGTAAAGAATGATGTTCCCTACCATCTCCCGTCGCTCCTTGTTGACCGGGAGTATGAAGTCCCTTCTCACCGTCTACGTAGAACACGATCAACATGGGCGCATCACGGCAGAATGGAGATCCTCACCGTAAACCTAATTTAAAATACCAAGCAGATGGGCGCAGTGTAAGAAGAAGAGCAAGACCAAAACGGAAACAAAAGACCGACCATTCCTCTCGTGTGATGACACACCGCATGCTGTGCAGCTTGTCCAATATGGTTTGCAAGCTCGTCAATATCGAGCGGTATAGCAAAATCGGGAAAGGTCCCTTCAACCGCGGCTCGTGCTGTGTCTGAGCTAACAGTCCTTGCAATTCGATCAGTTTGATTTGGAGATGAAGTTCCCTGCACCGGAAAAGGAGCATCAGGCCCTGTCCGGTTCCACATGATCATCGACGCACATAGCCATGAATTCCTGAATAGAGTTGTTCAGCTGTGCGCTCGCCGATTTGGACAAAAGCGGCGTATTCTCTTCTGAACTACCTCTCCCATGTTGCTGGGATCCTTCGCCTTCAGTTTCGTTGTCCAGCAACGGCATACCGTCTTCGTCATAGTCGACCAAACCAGAATTCGATGCAACCAGGCGGGTGTACAGCCATCCGATGTTGAGACAGAACCTGGCGTTTCCAGTTTAGCATTCGTAAACCACCTCTTCAAGTCACTCACTCCCAGAGTGCCTGACTCAGCTCGCGTCTAGCCTCCGACGGCCACCAAAGACGCGACGCTACCAGAGCCCATATCACCCCAACAGTGACAGCCGTAGATCGATGGTACGCAATGACTAGGACCGGCACGTTATCTTCCCGTATGTTGAACCTAAACGCCGAATCAGCAAATCGATTTGCAAAAGCACATCAGATCACATACGCATACAGACACGTCAGGTTATACGTCAGGAGCACAAACCGTCCGGTCGTAGCGTACTCTGGTTTGGCCACGATGTAATAGAAACATGGCAACGAGAAAAAGAAGCCGAATATCGACAGCACCACTTCGTTTTCCGGGAATAGGGAGTATATCCCAGCCGCTACGACCGCACCAAACCTGTGCTCTTCTGTCAATAAAAACCGCCGTCCGCTTTTGCAGGGGGACAGATTCTAATCCCCGACGTACAGAGTCCCAAGCGCACGGTGGACAGCCAGAAAGTTGGTCTTCGAAAATCGTCACGCACATCAAATCATGATGCCGGTCTCAGTAGAAGAGAAACCCACCGCTCCGATAGTGGGGGACATGACCACGAAACACTTTTCAACAAACAAACGTAATCCGGTCAGCTTCTCTGCGATCCTTCTAATCCCCGCTGAGGTTGAACTCACAGATATGAGCGCCCATTCCCCCCTATACTCCGTGAACAACGGACGGGTGGCATCAAAGAACGCGGGAGCGGCCAGCACAGCGGTAGACATGCCGACCTTGAATGCATAGTTGATGTTACGGTCCTTGAGATAGTCCCCAAGGTCCCATAGCGTGCGCAGGAATCGTTCTATGAATGTGAGGTTCGAGCGGTCTGGGGTCTGCAACGTATTCGGCGCGTGTGGCCGCACCTTGGGAAACGATACCTTGGGGTGACGTTCGTCGGCGTTGAAATACATCGCTGATCGGCGAGAAATCAGAAATTCGATACGAAATGACCCAAAAGAACGGATCGCTGCACAGCTTACAGATACGACGCAGGCCCGCTCTCGCAGTCTTTCTTGATTGTCTCCGCTGTCGGAACGTTCGGATGTAAGAGAGGAATGTCTTGGGCCCGTTGACGAAATATCGCTTGAACAAGTTCTGTCTGGAGAACCTGGCTAACTCCACTGCGTATATCCTTCGCATCGCATCAGTAAGGGACATCAACTCCCCGGCAAACTCCTGTAGCGTAAAAATAAAACTGTATAGCCATATATCAGCATGCAGCCCGCACGCGCTCGCGGCACGGAGGAAACAGCCCAGTGGTGCACTAACAAATAAACGAGGAAAATATGTTCATGCTCGCTATCCTCCAGCGCTTGGTTGTCCTCCAAGGATGAACCAATCGACATTTGTCGCGACTTGTGGGCAAAGTTACTCCGCCGATACAGGCGTAAAACCGCATGATTCGATGTGTTCTCAAACGTTCGCAACGCACGCTCGATGTCATCGATGATCTGGTGAAAGTCTTGAGGTTGCATCATCTTGTACTCCTCGGCATTCTGGCTATTCACGAACGCCTCTCGCAATCGTTTGAGACAAGACGTACACGCGCCCTGCTTTCCAGCACCTGATTAGATCGCTGCTCAAGACGAATCATCGGACATGCCTGACCGATAGCGCCTTCAGCGGTGGACCAACGTCCTGCACGAGGTCACCAAACATCTCTGCAGCCGCGCGCAGCAGAGCCTCCTCGAGATCGTCCGTCTGCATACGTGCAATCGAATAGCGAGGTGCACCCATGACCCCCGGTTCTGTCTGCTGATCCCGCGCGTCCTCGGATGGCCGTCGGAGAACGAGCTTCCCATCCCTCTGTGCCTTGGAGAGCTCGTACTGCAGGCTCGTTCCACTCTTAAGACCATTGAGATGCTGTGCGAGACGCGTGAGACTGTCAACGGCATCCCCGTATGCCTGCTTCGAGAGAACCCGTTCCTGCTCGCCTAGCACGCCAAACCACTCCGAGCGTGCCTCGGCCAAGCTCTTCTTCAGGCTCGTGAACGAAGACTGATGATTCTCCACGGCTCGCTGCATCTTGTCATGGCTTGGCATCCGGATCGGTTCCTCGAGTAAGAACGTGCCGGTGATCATTTCAAGCAACGTCAGAAAGGAGTCCAGCGTCTTGGTCATGTTCGCTTGGAGATTGTACGTGGCGCTCTGCGGCCACAGCAAGAAACAGACCAAGTTCGATATAAGAGTGCCCACGAGTACGATGGACGATATCTCCAAGAGGGTCTCCCAGTTTCCCTCCCTCACCACGCTAATCTCCTGATCAGCCAGACTTGTCACGGGTAGAAGAGCGATGCTTACACGATGAACAGGACAGTAGCCGACATTGAACAAGCTGTTCAAACGCCCGTCTTTAGCGAGATCTTTCTCCGTTATCGAAATGAAAGGGCTTGCCTGAATTAAACGTCGGTTTCGCCATCCACACTTTCATCCACGTCAACCCCCATATGGTCAGCCCTACCCACACCACCAACACCATATCCGCCAGCACCTGCAACCCTGGCTGTACATCCAGCCACCAAAACAAAGCCAAGCCGCTCAGACTCATGATCGCAGAATACAGCCATGAGACCAGACAAAACGAATCCGCTTCGAACATCCCACCGATCGTCTTTGCAGGGTTATAATACACGGCACTAGAGGGACGACGTCAGTGCGAGAGCAAGGACAGACAGGACTGGGTTTCACATCGTCGCAATCATGTGTGCAGAAGGGTATGGTGCACCACCAGGTCCCCGGGAGGCCCAATCGCCAAATAAGCGGGACAAGGATGGGTGAAAGGTGAACAACGACCCGATAAAGTATGCCACAGAGCACTTGAGCATGTTCTTCCACAAGAGGGGTATCGTAGGCATCCGCGGCGGGAACCAGCGCGTTGCTGATGTCTTGGGGGAGAAGATACGCGTCCCGCCGGCTACCGTTGCCTCGCCTTCATCTTCGTCTTCCGAGGACGAAAACACCTCTTCGTCCGCCGTATGCAGCTCTGGATGTTGCAAGTCCGGAGCCATCAGCGCTTGTAGATGCGTCGTCAGACGAGGAGCGCTGCCAAAGATGCTATTATGCGGGGACTCGTCGACCGGCGATGTGACGACGGGAGTGTGACTGAAAAACCTCTGACTGCCGGAGGCCGGCGTTCCAGTCTCGGAGGGCGTCGCTGGTGGGGCAACGGCACATCGAAGTTGACCATTGTTCTTCATGAGCTGTTCGAACAGCGACCACTGACGCGCGTCTGACGGGGGATGAAGAGGAAGCGTAAAGTACGATTTGGACGTGCGCGGCGCGAGACTGTTTGTGGCGGTCGTGTTTGTAGCAGACGCGGCCCGGTGGTGGTCTGTGCGACTTGAGCTGGGACTACCGCCCGCAGCGCTGGACCCCAAAAGCTGGAATCTGGGAGGGGATTGCGCCGGCGGATTTGCCAAGCATGACGGCATTCGATGATCATCTGAATCGACATCACGTTCACCAAGCGCGCTTGGCCCTCCGAGTCGAGTGATATCGCCCGGACATGAGCTCGTCAAGGGTCCATTACGGACAAGCGAACTTCTGGATACGAAACAGGGGAACTGCGAGGAAGAAGAAGAATCGTCCAAATGGGACATTCTCTGGGCAGGAGAGCGAGGTATGAGGGCAAACTTGGTCGGCAGACCGTGCCGACTCCGGCCGGCAGTTGCCAGGGCGTCCTTACTATAGCTTATCAACACCCTGTGGTCTCTATCTCGATAATTCACTCCATCAGCTTGTTTGGGTCTCTTCCAGAGTGTTCAACGCATCCGTTGCACCCAACCCCATCCAAATTAGGGTACGTTCGAGTGGCCAACAATGGACTGTGTAATTATCCAATGAGGGCCCTTGTAAACGCTGTACTAATCCTGGTCAGTTGTCGACGTCATTCCCCAGCTCCGTGGGAGTGGTCGACGGGACTACATATACCGGATCCCCCCTTTTCCCAAGAAGAGCTGCAACGCGATCAGTATTACGTACGTCCAAACTCGACGGCGTCCGGGGACCCCTCGGGAAGCCTTTGGTCACTACTGGCTGTGCTCGTTCGAAAACTTGGAAGCTGAACTCGTGTCGAAACGAGGCTGTATGATAGTCCCGATTGTCACGCATCCATTGATCGGGAACAGTGAAAAGTTGAAACCCAAAGGCAGTCATATCAATAGGGTGCTCTCGTCTCGTCAAATCGTTCAAACGTATCAAGGTACAGTACATGCATGTCAGCATTATCAAAAAAGTTCGTCGACATCTGTTTTTTCGTCGTCGTCGAT
>JBBPMT010000036.1:2931-40209 GCA_038090455.1 Garcileccinum viscosum
TATCCATATTGTTTATATTGATGTCTTCTATCAGAAGAGGTGCAGAAATGAGTTTCTGAAGATCCTTGTTTCTGAGGGGGATTGAGTGGACTAAGTCCAGGTGGTGGTCTCTGATTTTCATCAGGAATCTCATTATTATCAATATCGTGAAGATGATCGAACTCCCATAACTCAGAAGGTGTTTAAGGAAGAGAAGGTTGTGGTGAAGGAGGATTTTCTGGAAGATTGTCAGATTGTTGATTTGTTGGAACTTGAATGTAGATGTGATCATGGTTTTGGTTTTGTTTCTGATTAGGACAATCAGATTCATGATCTTCTATGGTTATAGATGGAAGTTTATCTCTTGCTTCAAGTTGTTTTGAACAATTAGGAAACATTCCTTCATCAAATGTGGTAGTTGATGATATGAAATTTCGTTTTTGGATAGGGCAATAGAATTTCCATGCTTTTGAATCTTGTTCATATCTGATGAATATCATTGGTTCTGCTTTAGGTGCTAATTTGTCCTTTCTTTGATCTTTTGGAATGAAGACGTAAGCTCTGCAACTGAATACTCAGAAGTAGGAAATGTCCAGTTTCTTTCCATAAAAGATCTCAAAGGAGGTTAACCAAGATTCTCCATTTGGATTCTTTAATCTCCAGTTTGGTTGGGCATTGTATAGATGAGTGGCGAAGCTACAAGCATCTTGCCAAAAAGAGTTTGGAAGGCAGGCATAAAGACAGCATGCATTGCTTTTCTTTAAGAGGGTATGATTGAATTGTTTTGCTCATCCATTTTGTTGTGGAAGATGGGGAACCAAAGTTTGATGGGAGATACCTCTGGACATGAAGAACTGTTGTAAATCCTAATTAAGGTATTTCCCTCCATTGTTGTGAACATCGTCATAACCTAACTCGCCCCTAGTCTAGGGTTTCCTTTGTGGCTCAACCTCTTTCCTCATAGCCGCACGCTTGCCCCAGTGCTTCTCCTCAGTCACATGACAGCTAGATGCTGGTCATCATGTGACTACTGTCGTGGTGAGTATTTATCATTGTTTACCTTTTTATAGGTGCCGGTCCTCTTCACCTTTCATTGGCCATGCATCTCCCGATCTGGATCTCTGTATATCTTGATAGATCTCGGATCTCTAACCACAGATCCTTCTTTCATCTATCTATAGATCTGCCACATCCTCGTTGTATACAGCAGGTACTCTTCATATTCTCACAGCGGGCTTCCATTCCTTACAGCCTTGCCTCGTTGTTGACTCATGGTCTTTATCTATAGCCTAGTATAGTATGTGCCGGCCCTATAGGGATGGTCTGTGCACTCTCATGTACAGTATATATAGGCTTGTAATATTGGCCAAGACTCCTCAGTCTTGATATAGTTGATCTCATCCCCAGTCTCCTGTGTGTTCCCTGTGGACCAGATCCTTGTTCAACTCACTTCCATTCTTTATCTCGAGTCTTCCCCCTGATAGCAGATGAGATGTAGGCGTAGCCTACTGGCAAACCTCATAGGTGCATAATCCAGTGCACATATCTCTTGCTAACCATTCCTACTCGATAGCATTCGCTACATCCATGGTCCAAATAGACAGAGGTAAGAGTTTGATCTGAAAGAGACTCAGCCATGAGGACCAGCTTATAGAAACAGGAAGGGGTGTCAGATTTCTTCTGGAGAAAAGCCAAGAAGGCATAGCTGGAACAGTCATCAACAAAAGTGAGAATTCATTTGGAACAATAACGAGATTCTGTGGAAAGCTCGACAAGGTCTGTGTGAATCAAGGTGAGAATACAAGAAGCTTGCTTATCAGAAGGACATAATGGGTGCTTGGTTGCTTTTCCTTGAAGGCAACTGGTACATGGAGTATTAAAAGGTTTAATGTCCAATTTAGGAGCATCAGAACAAGAGTGATGGAGGTGTCATAAAGCATTGTAGGAGCAATGACCAAGGTGAAGATGCCATAGATCAAGGTCAGGAATGTTCGACAAGGTGTAGATCCCCCCAGAAGTGAGTGGATATGCCTGAAATCTGTGAAGAATATCATGGGGTAAGAAGGCAGTAGCCTGTATTACAATATGGCCTTGTTTGTCCAAAACTGTTGTTTGTTTCTCATTAATATTAGTGGTAAAACCATGTTTGGTGATAAGGTTTGTAGAAAATAATCTACATGCAGTGTCTGATGCAAACCAACAACCAGTTAAGGTTATAGGTGTTACGACCCTCGTTAAACTCCCTTTCTTTTTCTCTTGCGATAGATATTTTCTCGGTCACGTGACTTGATATTCGTCACATGACACATCACGTGACATCACGTGACTTAGCTTACATAGATAGGTACGTCATAGGTCTAGACCATGACATCATAGCACGTGTACACCTCATGTATGGGAACTCTCCCACAATTGTGTGAACACTCTAACCCTATATAGCCGCCATAGATAGCTTATTGTAGCCATAGGCCGGCCCTCAAGTGGTCCGTGCACACACATGTACAGTATATATAGTATGAATGCAGCACCAGCAGATCTCAGTCTGTTCTGGTTAGTTCCCCGCTAGCCTATACGGGTCCTCCATTGTCTGAACTTGTCGAAGTGCCATAGCTCGCGCTAGTGGTTGCTTTCATAAGAACAGACTCCCCCCTACTATCCCACTTCGACACCAATATCGTGTCACAACTATCCATATACTCTCTTCATCGTTCATAGTCGGATCCCAGACTCAAGGGAAACTCGCGATAGCCAGCGATAAGGCTCTAGCTGGACAGCAGCCGGTTACTCCGTTACCGTAGAAGGACTAGCACCTTCTTTCCACGCTATTCATACGCTCGTCCGGTGTCACTTCGGTTCGCATTGTCAGGGTAGACCACATTCGAGTGGACCCTTCTGACTGCCGAAAAACAAGGATCAATCCCTTAGCGCATATTGGGTCAGCGCAGCAGAGACAACCGTGCAAACACCGCATCGCGATCTCTACGGTCTTAAGATTCGCAGTCTCGGCGTACTAAAACATCAGCCGTAGCCAGGCAGCACCCGGTTCCTCCCCTACCACCAACCCTTGCGGAGTTAGTGTGCGACCGCGACGCATACGAGTTTTGTTTGACAGAAATTTTATGGACTTTAGTGACTTGTACGGAGACGACTGGAGAGCCCTCCGAAACCCAAATTATATCGCTATCTCAACGGAGATCTCCGAACATCTCCCAATCGATGAAGACTTTGACCCCAACGACACAATAGTAAGGGACGCACCTTACCACATAGAATTCGCCCCCGATTTCCCCGCTTGGTTGCAACACGAATTCCTGCAACACCACCTCGACCAAACCCCCATCCTCCTTGACGATACCACCGACTTTTACCAATCCTCGATAGAATTCCATTACAGAGACAATGTCGGGACTATTCGACCGCCCTCCCTCGCCCCTCGACTGACCGTCCAGCAGCTCGAGCTCGACTCCCACGATAGCTGCATCACACGCCCGACCTCGAGACCCCGGTGCCCTACTCGCCGATCAACTAGAATTGCTCACAGAACGAATGTCACAAATGATGCTCCGTCTGGAGCAAACGGAGCAAGAGAATTGCGAGTTACGGGACCGACTCGACCAAGACCAAGAGGACCTCGGGAGATCCAACGACGCCGAGGACCCACTCGGCCGACAAGGCAAACGCACAGAAGTAGTTAAAGATCCCGGACTCTTCGACAGGACTTACAGAAAGTTCAACGAGTGGTGGACAAAAATGTTGATCTTTCGAGAGACTAACTTAGACCAATTCGGAGAACACAAACTAAACAGCGAAAAGAATTGGAACCTAGCCGTGTTCTCCCGAATAGGTACTGACTCAGAGAAAGACAAGAATGGTGCAGGAGCGTGGGCAAGAACCGAACTCAAGAAACGCAGAGATGCTAGTGTACCATGGCTACAATGGCGAGATCTGGAAAAACTGTTGTCCGGACGCTTCAAAATCGGCAACGAAAAGGACATCGCGATCAAAAAGCTAATGAGTCGGAAGCAATACAGAAACGAGCGAACACAAGTTTTTCTGACTCAATGGCTCGCCCTTTATGACCAGGCAGAATGTACAGAAAAGATGGGGATAGTCCTACTCGAACAAGGTGTTCGACAAGACATCATAAAGCATATGTATATGCAAAAGGAATGCCCTGCATCCCTGTATGAATTTGTCATGAAGGTGCAAGATTACGCAAATGCCATCGAAGCGTTCGAATCCAGATTCAACGGAACCCGATCTCGGTCCAACAGGGACCCCAATGCTATGGACGTAGACGTCCTTCACTCCGACAATCGCGAAAACATAGGCCGGTCTTCGCGAGGCTGCTACAACTGTGGCAAAGAAGGCCATATGGCTCGGGATTGCAAGGCCAAGAGCACGGCCTGTGCAGAATGTGGATTCCGAAGGGGCGGGCACCGCAAAGAGTGCTCGAAATTCAAGTCGAAGAATGTGCAAAGAGCAGAAGGAACTGCTTCAACAAATCAAGATTCCACACAACGACCTCTGGCCACCCTTTCGAACCCGGCCAAGAACAACCAGGTAAACTGGCAAGGCGCCATTCATGGCATGGATCTGGAGGCCGCAAGAGCCTATTTTCGTGATCTCGAAGCAACACAGGGAAAAGAGTAAGCTTGGACACATCGGGTAGTGTACCAAGCAATACGGACCCTAGTTACGTACATAGTTCCTCATCTTCTTTCTTCTCTTTAGTTCCGACTCGATCGAGGGTGCGACGCCAAGATAGTGCTCACCCGTTTCAATTACATACATCAAATAGCTTTTCCCTTTTGAGCAGTAGTACAAACATGGCTTCAGCAGGCAATATTGTGCCCCCCGCTGGCCAGAAGACCCAATCTGACGTAGATAGCGATTCCGACTCCGTATTTAGTTTTGAATCTACCAAAATGGGGATCTCCGAAAAGGAGCTTGGTCACCGGGAAGTGACGCTTAATTCCGTTTGTAAAGAAATAAAAAATAGTTCTGCCTCGAACCCGAATGAGAGAAAAGTGCGCACACTCAAGCCACTTCGCGAACTATTTGTAAAAATAGATATAATCACAAAAACAACAAAAACAGCTGTAAACGCCCTTCTGGACAGTGGCGCAACCGGTATCTTTATAGACACCACATGGGACACCGCGAAAAAGTCACCGCGGACGTCACCAATCTGGGTAAAAACCAGATGATACTCGGATACACATGGTTGAGAGATCATAACCCATCCATTGATTGGATAAAAGGGACAGTCACCATGGATCGATGCCCCATATCTTGTGCGGCTTTACACCATAGTTACGTCAATAGGATGGAATCCCACAAGCAGGCATACGGATATCACATCGGTAGAACCGATAACGGCAAATATGAACCAGCTGACGCTTCCGAAGCAAAGAAACTCATGCCATCAGAATACCACGACTTCATAGACGTCTTCTCGAAGAAGGCAAGCGAACGCATGCCGGAACACAAACCATGGGACCACGCGGTAGACCTGAAGCCAGATTTCGTGCCTAAAAAGGGTCGATTGATCAAGTTATCTCCCCAAGAACAGGACGAAGTCAAAGCGTTCATAGACGATCAGCTCTCGAAAGGGTATATTAGACCCTCTAAATCACCGCAAACCTCACCTGTGTTCTTCATCCCTAAAAAGGACGGCAAAAAGCACATGGTCATGGATTATAGATATCTTAACGAAGGGACTGTCAAGAACAACTACCCTTTACCCTTGATCTCGCAAATCATAGACAAACTCAAAGGATCTAAGATCTTTACCAAAATGGATCTCCAATGGGGATACAACAACGTGCGGATCAAACCTGGCGACGAATGGAAAGGAGCCTTCGTCTGTCACCTCGGGGCTTACGAACCCCTCGTTATGTACTTTGGGATGTGCAATAGTCCAGCCACATTCCAGCAGATGATGAACAAGATCTTTGCAGATATGGATGATTGTATCATCATCTATCTAGACGACTTATTAATCTTCTCGAAACATAACGACATAGCCAAACATAGAGAAACCGTGAAAAAGGTTTTACAAAAACTACGCGAAAACGATCTATTTGTGAAACCCGAAAAATGCTTCTTCGGCGTCCAACAAGTAGACATGCTGGGCATGGACGTTAGCGAACACGGTGTATCGATGAACCATGAGAAAGTCAAAGGAGTTATGGAATGGCCCGCGCCCACCACCATCAAAGGAGTTAGAAGTTTCCTGGGACTGGCCAACTTCTATTGAAGGTTCATCGATAACTATAGTTTAATCGCAAGACTGCTACACAATCTAACCAAAAAGGATCAACCCTGGAAATGGGAAGCGGCACAACAAGAAGCTTTTGATAAGCTTAAAAGAGCTTTCACATCCGCACCGGTACTAGCATACCTGGATGATACAACTCCATATAGGGTAGAATGCGATGCCTCAGATTTCGCAATCAGAGCCGTACTCTCAACCAAGATAGGCGATAAATGGCACCCGGTCTCATATATGTCTCACTCCATGACACCGGAACAGCGCAACTATACCATAGCCGATAAAGAAATGCTGGCCATTATCCTCGCACTCGAACAATGGAGGCATCATTTAGAAGGAGCCTGCCACCAATTCGAGATATGGACCGATCATAGGAATCTCCAATACTTCATGAAGTCACAGGACCTCAATAGGCGTCAAGCAAGATGGGCGCAATACTTATCGAGATTTGATTACATCTTGGGAAACAAGCCTGGAACTTCGATGGGAAAAGCCGATGCCCTCTCTAGACGGGAAGACCATATGATCAGGATAGAAGATGACAATAAGAGCACCACAGTCATCCCCGCACATCGTGTCAGATCTCTTGAAGAGATTGAACTCTTCGATAGGATTAAAATAGCACACTCAGGGTTGAAAGCCCCTGACGGGACGATCCTCCGTGAAGGATTATGGCACTATCGAGATAAGATCTGGGTGCCAACCGAGCTTAGAAGGGGGGTAATCACCCAATTCCACGACCACCCCTTCTTTGGACATAAAGGAGCCGAAAAGACGCTTGACTTTGTCACTCGGTATTATAGCTGGCCAGGAGCCAAACAAGACATAATCGACTACTGTAAGTCGTGTGATAGATGCGCACGCATGAAAACATCGAATCAACCGCCAGCCGGTTTATTACAACCTTTACCCATAGCCGAAGGACCCTGGAAATCCATCTCGGCAGATTTCATTACGGGACTACCCGATAGCAAAGGCTTCGATGCCATACTTGTCGTAGTAGACCGCTTCTCTAAAGAAGTCGTCCTCATTCCCACGAACAAAACGGTCACGGCTCAAGGAACAGCAGAGCTGTATCGCGACCACGTGTGGAAGTACCACGGTTTACCAGATAGCTTGGTCAGCGACCGAGGACCCCAGTTCGCATCGCAAATGATGACGGATTTATTGAAGTTATTGAAAATAGAAAAGAAAATGTCCTCTGCGTATCATCCGCAGACAGACGGACAAACGGAACGGATCAATCGGGAATTGAACCAATACCTGCGTCTATACATAGCAGAAAAGCAAAACACGTGGGCAGATTGGCTTGCCATCGCCCAGTTCAACTTCAATAACACTAAATCGTCGTCTACTGGATATAGTCCCTTCCAGTTGACCAAAACCTATAGTCCACAACTCGGGGTAGAACCCAAAATAGTCAAAGCTCCGGCAGCCAAAGAATTCGCAGACGGGATAGCCAACTCGCACGATATCGCCAAAGAAAATCTCGAGCGTGCACGACAGCGGATGAGTCAGCAGGCTGACAAACATAGAAAACCAGCTCCCGCTTACAAGATCGGCAATCTCGTACTCCTTTCCACCGATCACTTGACGTTATCGGACAGACCGGCCCAGAAGCTTACAGAAAAATGGATAGGACCTTATCAGGTCATTGACGTGTATAACAATGCCGTCAAATTATTATTCCCGAAATCGAACCGAGCACACGACGTTGTCAACGTGTCTCGCGTTAAACCTTACATAGAACCCCTCAATGGACAACCAGTCGTACGCCCCGGTCCGGTATCGGTTAATGATGAAGGTGACGACGAGTACGAAGTTGAGTACATCGTCAATAGTAGACCTATAGGCCGAGGATTCCAATACCTCGTTCACTGGAAAGGATACGATGAAAGCGATCGTACCTGGGAATCTGCGAGCAACCTTAAAAGGTCGGCTTCGAAAGCCATCGCAGACTTCCACCGGTTGAATCCTGCGGCACCGCGGAAATTGAAAATGGCGCGAGAACTGTTTGATACGGTTTTCAGTACTCCCCTTGTGAACTTTACCTCGGGACGTTGTACTCCGCCCTCATCTCCGACTTGGTTTTTTGCGGATCTGGAATCTCCGCTCTAGAAGGGGGGTAATGTTACGACCCTCGTTAAACTCCCTTTCTTTTTCTCTTGCGATAGATATTTTCTCGGTCACGTGACTTGATATTCGTCACATGACACATCATGTGACATCACGTGACTTAGCTTACATAGATAGGTACGTCATAGGTCTAGACCATGACATCATAGCACGTGTACACCTCATGTATGGGAACTCTCCCACAATTGTGTGAACACTCTAACCCTATATAGCCGCCATAGATAGCTTATCGTAGCCATAGGCCGGCCCTCAAGTGGTCCGTGCACACACATGTACAGTATATATAGTATGAATGCAGCACCAGCAGACCTCAGTCTGTTCTGGTTAGTTCCCCGCTAGCCTATACGGGTCCCCCATTGTCTGAACTTGTCGAAGTGCCATAGCTCGCGCTAGTGGTTGCTTTCAATAGGTTCTTTCCTGTTTAAGGCAGGTAGAAGTATTGTTCTGGGACCAGTCATTGTCATGATGTTATCAGCAATGCAGCATTGTTTAGTATCTGATTCTAAATGAATGAAGTCAGATGCAAAAGGAGTTATGTGATCGGAACATCCAGAATCTACAAGCCAGATATTGTTTTTCAACTCAGTCTTTAGACTAGAACTCTTAGATCCAACATGATAACAGTCACAGTAATCATCATTTGTTATGTCAAAATCCCCATAATCTCCCCAGTCATCATAATCAGGTATGTAATGAGTCCTTGTGACAAAATCTCTGGAATCCATCCCATGAACCCAGATACCATCATTGTATCTCCGATTATCTCCAAGGTATCCTACTTCAGGTTTTTTCTCCTCTCTCTGTTTATATGGGACTTGATATAGCCTAGAGGCTAAATCCTGCTTTTGTCTTTCATAAGTATTTTGTTTACAAGGTAATGGAGTGGAGAGTAACTGACTGGGACCAGCAATATTCATGCCATTGTTCTTGAAGGATGTAATGTTAGCCAAATCTAAGCCATCCAAATAAAGAGACTTTGGTACCACTGTCTTGGTTTCACAACTGGTAAGGGAAATAGTAGTCCCATTGTCTTTTTTATCAGCATAGGTGACTATGTAGTCATCCTGGTATTCATCATATTGCATGATGGAATTGTTGTTCTGCTGGAGATTCAAGGAGTTAGTATCATCCATGGGTATATTTGGATCGAATATCATGGACTCCTCCTCAATGGATGCCATATTGGCAAATCCTTCAGAAATGTTTGCACAGGCTTTTCTTTTCCTGTTCTTCCATTCCTGACACTTCTAGAAGTTGTCAAAATTGTGTTTTCCCCATTTGGAGAATCCACTATAACCACCACAAGAAGATCCTCCTCGATTTCCACCATGGTTACCAAAATTGGTTTGATGACTATTGTTCTCTGGCTTATTTTGGTTACTCTGGTTGTTAGACCAGGGATGTTGAGGGCCAGGGCCTCAGTAGATGGTGGAAGTGCAGTTAGCACTGTGAGAAGAGGAACCTTGGGGTACAGAGATATGCACTGCTAAAGACTTGGTCCTTCTTTGGTTGTTTGGATTGTTGCCAAGATCATTGAGTTGAAACAGGAAAAAAGGTGGAAAAGAAGAATCATCACCTTGAGTTGAGGCAGAATTTGGAGCCCAGCAGCCTTGCACTGTGAGAAGAGTGCAGTATGGGTAGAAACATTTTCTGAGAATTTGTTTTGGGAGATCCTTGAATGCATTAGCTTTGAAAAAAGGTAGTACTGGCCAGGGATGCCTTTGTGGCCGAAAAGGGTGCAGAAAAGTTCCCATGTTTGATGGGAAAGGGAAGTGGTGGTAGTGTCATAAGTCCAACTGACTTGCGACTTCAACTCTGAAGACACAGTTGTCTCCAGGAACCCATTAACCTTAGCATTGAAGGTTTTCCACTGTTCTTGATCCATAGTTGACATACTTGCATATGTTAACTGGCCTTGTACAAGCTGCCAAGTGTTTAGCATATTTAGAGGACTTCTCAGGTCCACTACCCATTTCAAGTAGTTTGAGCTTCTGTGTAGAATTTCAATTCTTTGGAGGGCTTCTTTTGGCATGATGAAATTGGTTGGCAGGCCAGCGGACATGGTAGATTTGCATGTTTAATGAAAACTGTAGCTGTATCAGAAAAGATAAAGAAATTGTAAGAATTCATTGAAGATAGGTAAGAGAGAAAATACAATAAAAAATTCATTGAGTACTTCATGTGTGACAAAAGCTTCCATATTCCAACCAGAGTTACCTGGTTCTCTGTCCCATCCAAAAGCAGAGGAGTTAATCTCTGCTTGTTTTTCAGGGGACAGTTCATCGAAGAACTGTATCTTGGAGCTTTCTGATTCTTCTTTAATCTCCATCAAGTCAGGATAGACTTGATTGGGCAACTCTCTCTCCAGATTAGGATATATTGATCCTTTGCAAGATGACTCTGAGAGGCATTGAGAATTCGTCTCCCAGGAACATCTTGCAATAGAATCTTCTTCTTCCCATGCCAATGATTCTTCTTTTCTCCTTATCTCTTCTTAATACTGATCTTGATTCCTTTTCTATCTCTTGTACCTTTGTGCCCTCCATTCCTTGTGATGATCTCAGCAATATCTGATCTTATGATGAATCCAGTAATTCCTTCATTGGTTTTTCTTCCCCTTTCAGTTATATCGTTCTTCCAGGGCTTGAGGTGATAAGAAGGTGTGCCTAGAAAAATACTCACAATTTAATGTGGAAATAGACTTGAAAGATTTGTAAGAAAGGGTAGGGAAGAAGTGAGGATTATGTATTTTGGGGAATTCATCATCTCTGCTTCCATCTATTTTTATTGGAGCAGGGAAATATAGATCAAAGCAAGTCCAATATAGAGTACACCAGGTATACAAGAAAAAATGAAAAAAAGAATCAAAGTAAAAAAGATCATTAGAGAGTGGCTCTAGCCTTTGCTCTCTTTCTTCTACATACAGTCCCTGATGTATCAGGACTGGCCATCTTGGATGCAAAATGCTTTCAAAAAGGTTCTGATAATAAGAGGTCTCATACCATTTCCTCCACTCCAGCATCAGCTTCTCCTTGAGCTCCACAAGTGTTGAGGGCATTTCCAAGAGCCTTTGCTACTTTACTGTATATAAGAGTATTGTCCTTTACTTTGAAGTTCTTGAGAACTTCAAAAGTGAAGGATTCAGTGCGTAAGTCCAAGAGAAGAGATTTAAAGAAAAGAAAATGAGGATTTAATTGATAAAAGCATTTGTGCACCCACTTCTCAAACTCTGTGTTCCACTCCTGAATAGTCGGAATTTCTCTGGTAAAGATCTCCTTGTTGTATTCTTGGAGCATGAAATTGGGATGGAGGAGGGATTGCTGGAGGAGTTTGAATTCTTTAGGGTTATTGTGTGGGAATGTTTGCCTATGGAGGATCTTGTATCCCTGCCAGTGTTGGAGGGATCTGGAAATGAATTCGTCATCAAATGTTTGAGTGGGAAATGCCTACCCAATGGACTTAACCAAGGAAAATGTAGATTTGACCTGAAAAACAAAACTCAACTTGGCCCGCACAAAACCCATTTTGAGTTTGATATCCTAGGTAACTGGGGGTAACTCTGGTTCATAGAATTGAACCAGGAAAGCAAGTCAGTTGTAGTTGCAGACCATTGTGGTGTATTTCCATTCATGGATAGGGACCTGGTGAAACCACATCACCTAAACCTCAGGCCCTTGCCAGAGTGCTGGATTATTAGTGATGGGCCTTGTGGTGACAAAGGCCTCTTGGGTGATGTTTGTGAGGTCATCCCATTCCAGAATTGTTTGATGTTGGGGCTATAGATACAGCACGTAGGCAAATAGGTCTATTGGGAGAGCTAAGGGGTTCAGGTCAACAGGGAGATGGAGATAAGGCATGGCAAGACAATTAAGGCAATGGAGAATATGGGGTGGAAAGAGGTGTATGAGGCACAGTAGGAAGAGAAGGGAGGTGAGGTGTACTAGATCCTGTTGGGAGAAGGGGAAGTTCTGTAAGAGTAGCTCAAAGAGCATCGAGCTGTGGTTGGCACTGGTCATAGTCAGTGGTTTCTGGTATAGCAGGTTGCTGGTCACCATCACTGGAGGAGATATGAGGTGGCAGAGAGAAAGCAAGAAAGGAGACAGGCAAGTTGATAGCAGCTCAAGACCTAGATTGGGCTTGAGGGCTTATAACTTGGGCAGTATGTGAAAACTGCTTGGAAAGGTAAATAAAGTGTGGGAAAGTAAACCCACAATGACATGTAAAGCCTAACTGATTTGGTCTCTTGCAATTGGGATGAGGACAGTTGAGGAAGAGGTCGTCGTCCTCATAACCTATATAGGTACTAGCAGGTTGTCTGAGTAGATGATTGTACCAGGAAACAGTAGGAGTAGCATTGCTAGACCTCTGGGTTCTTCAAAAGAAGTTTCGACCAGGGATAACCGGACTAAAGTGTGGTTATTCTCATGGAAGCTCTTGAGAATTGAATTGGGAAAGGGATGGAAAATGCTGATGGTCAAAAATAGGAAAGGATTGATGCCTACTAGGTGAAATGTAAACTCCGGGGATTGAAGAGTCCCTGGGAAAGGTACTCATCAGCATAGGATTCTGACGGAAAGCTTCTATACGGTGCAAACAACAATCTACTGCAGCCAGCTTAGGGCATGAGATTGTGCCAGATGTCTGTGGATCCATTGCAACAGTAAGGCTAAGTCTCTGAGTGGGGCTCATAACCTATAGAACTTGGATATGTGCAGGGTAAAGTAGCACAGCATAGTTTTATGGTAGAGGAAGTTATTTCTAGTAGAAAACTTACTAGGAATAATAGAGTGGCTGAAAGATAACTTGATGTTATGTAAGAAGTATTGAAAATACTTCTTATGAGCAGTAATTAGATAGGAAGATCGTTATCATTCAGGGTCTGATTGGACCCTATTTATATTACTTTACATAGGATTATGTAAGGTATAACAGATAAGGAATAACCAATAGCATTATTCTCTCTTATCAGTATGAGTCAGCTATCTACTATGGATGAGTAATCATATGAGTAATAGCCAATAGAATAAATAGCTCTTATCTATGATGTTATAAATGAGTCATAAGAGAAATGTAATAATGGAATGATCTAGAATGATGAATAAGAATAGATCATTCCAGACTCTGAATCTAAGTATGGATATAGCTAAGTATATTCAAACAATTAGATTCTCAACAGATTGGCCCAGTTGTCATCTTCTGTGGAGGCATACTATCCTTTGCATTTGATGCTATGAGTTGGGTCATTATCTCCTTTTCTCAAATGTCACTGGAATCAGTGGGTAAAGGGATTTGGATAATTCCCTTGGGCACAGTTGTATAATGAGGAAAAAGACTCAGTGTGAAACTCACCAATATTTAAGAAGTAAGCAGTCAAAGCAGGTAAGATATTCAAAAAGAATAGCTTGTATTTATCTAGGTCACTTGTAGTGGCTTTATATACTAGTTCTACAGTATTTAGATGTATGTAGAACATATCTGAATAGAGAAAAGTGGGTCAAAGATTTGTACTCTAAGATAAAAGATAGGATCAGTTTGAAATGAACTGAAACTTGTAAGTAAGCAGTAGGAAAGTATGAAGTAAAACAAATATGAGTAAGATGTCAATCTATTATAGATAACAATGTGTCAATGATAGATGTATCATATTAACACATTACCTATAGTGTAGATCATTAAATGATCTACAGTGGCTTAAAAAACTATCTGCATGTTTGCATATTTTCCACTAATGCTGATAGCCCTCAATAACATCCTAACCTGAACATAACCATGAGTCTATGAAATGGAGTATAGACTCTTGGCTTTCTATTGGTGCAAGAGTCATGAGATTTGGACAAGATCTAATGAAATGGCAAAAATTCTAAAGTGATTGCTTATTCAGACAGTTTTTTGACTTTATATAAAGTTAGGTATCTAGTACTTGGTATGAGCTCCTTTGGTTTTAATAACTGCTTCAATCCTTCTAGGCATGCTTTCTATCCATTTTGACACTGCTCCTCATCAAGCTTCCCCCACTGCTCCACCACTCTATCCCATAGTTGATAAACTCCTGTAGGAGCACTCTTACATATAGGCTGAGAGAGATCTCTTGAGATGCTGCCAAGTGTGTTCAATGGGATTAAGGTCTG
Organism: Garcileccinum viscosum; assembly: GCA_038090455.1. NCBI lineage: Eukaryota > Fungi > Basidiomycota > Agaricomycetes > Boletales > Boletaceae > Garcileccinum > Garcileccinum viscosum. Next base: position 17,452 of record JBBPMT010000036.1, read on the forward strand.
GAGATTGTGCAGGCCAGTCCAAAAGCTTGATTTCCTGCTCTTCAAACCAATTTTGGGCTCTTTTAGAGGTATGCTTTGGGTCATTATTTTGTCAAAAGATAATGTCATTTTTTGGGATTCCAGATTTTTCTATGCTTTGCAGCAATCCCTGCTCCAAAATGGCCATATACTGTTCAGTATCCATCCTTCCCTCCACTTTACTCAAAACCCCAACTCCATTCCATCCTATACAGCCCCAAACCATCAAGGAACCTCCTCCAAACTTGACTGTATCTTGGACCTCTCTAGAAATCAGCTCCTCTCCTTTTTTTTTTCCATATATACTCTTGCCCATCTGACCCAATCCTATTGATTTTAGTCTCATCTGACCATATAACTCTTTTCCAGTCCTTCACAGTCCAGTGCTGGTATTTGAGAGCAAAGGCTAACTTTCTCTTCTTGTGACCTTTAGAAAGCAGGAGTTTTTTCTTCTTTACCACAGCCTTTAAGGAGGCTTCTTTGAGAGTATTTCTCACAGTCTGGGGGCAGACAGGAGTATTAATGACGGAATTAATGAATTGAGTGGCATAAACAGCATTTTTGGCCTTGCTAGTAATAACTTGCTGAACAATAGCCCTTTTATTGGTAGGAGTAAGCTGCAAGGGATGGCCACTATGAAGTCTAGTCCTCTCTGGCTGGAGGTCAAGAAGAATCTGGCACACTATAGACTTTCCTAGGCTAGTTTGGGAAGAAATTTTTCTGGAAGAAATATCAGAGGAGGGGAGAGAGATAATAATATTTCTTTGAGAAGCAGAAATTGGTTTCATGATGATAGTAGGAAAATAAACATGGGATGGTGGGGTTTATATATGCTGTTTGACATCCACTTACATAAAGGTGACATAATAGAACCATTACCACATGTATGTAACTACATTACAGCATGCTAGGATCTAATGTATATAACCAAAACTTAAAGTCAAAAAACTGTCCAAATAAGCAATCACTTTAGAATTGCTGCCATTTCATTAGATCTTGTCCAAATCTCTTGACCCTTGCACCAATAGAAAGCCATAAGTCTATACTCCATTTCATAGACTTATAGTTATGTTCAGGTTAGGGAGTTATTGAGGGCTATTAGTGTTAATAGAAAATATACAAACATGTGGACTGTTTTTTGAGCCACTGTTTATTTGTAGGTTCTATATCTAGTTATCTAAGCATGATCAATCTACTGATTAGGTGTTTATGGCAGATATTATTAGCTCTTATTAGTGCCTCTCAATACTCCTTAACAGTACTAGAATATAGACTCAAGACATTCTCAAGTATAGGAGCTAGTACTAATCTTACCTTTATGGTAGTGATTAGTAATGATCAGTAGTGATCAATAGGTATTAGATGACTTCATAACTCATCTATAGGTTGACTATTAGTGATGAATAATAAGTATACTTTACTAATTTCAACACTCCTCCTTATTGAATACCTTAGGGAGTATTTGTGGTGTAGTTTGAGGTGTGGAAAAAAGTTTGCCTTAAGTTCCCTAGGGCACACATGACCAAACAGATGCCTTATCCTACTATGGAGGCATAGAGCAATTGATAGTGATGTAAACCAATTGCACTTTGGTTTTCACTGAACCTCCACCAAGTAAGGTTCTTGGTAAATATGTTTGCTACTTGTTCATTAGTAGACACATACACTGAGCGACAAAACTGTTGCAATGCTTGCAACATTTTGATTAGTATGTGAATACTGGGTGATACATTGAAGCTAGACCCTCTAACCTGGGTACCATTAGAAAGCCTTGATCAAGGGCTTTCCAAATATATATACATTGCTTAGGTAATTCTTTCTATATCAGGCAATATTCTGAAATTAAGCAAGGGTACTTATTACAATAGCTTTGTTGCTGATATCAAGAGTATCAGAAATTAGTATGAAGTGTATCCTCCCTTGGCCTTGATGACCTCCTGAACCCTCCTAGGCATACTCTCAATCAGCCTCTAATACTCCTCCACCCCAATCTTGTACCACTCTGCATTAATTCTCTTCCAAAGTTCCAATATCCCCTTAGGTGGCTCTGGACACTTTGCCAGCTTTTTCTTGAGGAGAAACCATAGATATTCTATGGGGTTAAGATCTGGAGACTGAGCAGGCCATACCATGACCTCATATTGATGGTCATCAAACCACTCCCTGGCCTTTCTACTGGTATGCTTGGGGTTATTGTCCTGCTGGAAAATGATATCCTCTGGGGAAAATCCAAAATCCACCAGGATTTGCTGAAGTTCATCTTCCAAAATCTGCACATAAAGGTCAGCATCCATCTTACCATCAATCTTGCAAGCCATTCCAACTCCTTCCCAAGTCATACAACCCCATATCATCACTGATCCTCTCCCAAACTTCACTGTTCCCTTTACCATCCTATTACTGAGCCCCTTTCTTGCCCTTTTCCATGCCCATTTCTTGCCATCTGACCCAATGCGATTAAGTTTGGTCTCATCTAACCATATAACACACTTCTAGTCATCCACAGTCCAATCCTGATGACTCAGAGCAAAGTCTGATCTCTCCCTTCTATGGTGCTAAGAGAGAAAGGGGCATTTCTTCTTCACCACAGCCTTCATGCCAGCTTTCCTAAGGTGATGCCAAATAGTCTGAGGGGAGATGGATTGATTCTTGACATCTTGAAGAGTTTTGGTCAGCTGGACTGCATTTTTAGCCTTTCCAGTGCCAATGAAATGAATGGCATAGTACATGTCAGTAGGTGAAATGATGGATGGACAACCTCTAAAGTGCTTGGCAAGGTTGGGACAGTGCTGGGAGTGCAGTCTACTAATGGTAGAGTAGTGGACATCAGTAGATTGAGAGATTTGACAAGTAGATTGACCATTTTGCAAGAGAGCAATGATTTGGTTGGTCTGATCAATGAAGAGTAATTTCATGATGGTGGAAGTGGAAAAAGCAATGGTGTTTTGATGTGTTTGTATCATGTTGAATATCTTATGCATCACATGACTCATTGCTTATGTAATATGTGCTGGCAATATGTAATTTCTATATCTTACCATGCCAGCAACAAAACTGTTGCAATGAGTACCCTTGCTTAATTTCAAAATATCTCCTGATATAGAAAGAATTACCTAAGCAATGTATATATATTCTGAAAGCCCTTGACTAGAGCTTTCTAATACTATTCAGGTTAGGGGGTCTATCTTCAATGTATCATCCAGTATTCACATTCTAATCAAAGTGTTGCAAACATTGCAACAGTTTTGTTGCTCAGTGTAGTAGAGCTTGATTTCATTAAACTCCACTACCACTTCTCAAATATAATGGTATGGTATACCAATATGTTTGGTATGTTTTTCTTGGACTGGATTAGAAGCAATAAAGATAGCTCCTTGATTGTCTACATTCAAGGGAATTGGACCATGGGTGGGGTAACCAATCTCTTCAAAGAGATTTTAAATTCATTTGAGTTATTGGGCTGCTTCAGTCATGCCAACATACTCTGCTTCTGTTGATGATAATCAGACATGAGTTTGCCTCTTTGATTTCCATGAGGCAATACCATTTCCAATGAAGGCACCAAAGCCAGATGTGGATCTACAAGTTTTAATATCTCCTCCCCAATCAGTATCTGAGTATACCATCAAGGCAGTATCTCAAGCTGTACCAGAGTACATAATGCACAGATCCTTAGATCTGGCAAAGTACTGGACTATATAGAGAGCTTGGTTCAGGTGGTCTTTGGTTGGATTAGCTGAGAATTGTAATACTTTAATTACTAAATAGGCTAGATCAGATCTAGTATCTAACATAATATAGAGGAGTGATCCAATAACAGATTGGTATTGAGATCATAATAAAGGGTTGACTTTCCCTCCATTAGGTTGTGGATTATAATCTAATGATAATGGAGTATTGGTGAATTTGGCATTCTCTAGCTGGAATCGTTTAATGACTTTCTCAGCATAGGCAATTTGGTCTAATCTCAGAGTTTGAGTCTTTCAATCTCTGGTAATGCACATGCCTAGATATTCTTGGGCTTGATCCAAGTCTCATGATTTCCATTTATTCATAAAGGTTTTCTTGTGAGAAAGGATTAGTGACTTGTTACTTTCCAAGAAAAGAGCATCATTGACATAAACAATAAAAATAATCTTCTCTGTTCCAATGAACTTGATATAGACTTCTGGATTGGTGTAAGTTTGAGTAAATTCCATATCTAATAGGGACTGATGTAGAACTCAGTTCTATTGAAGAGCTGTTTATTTTAAGCCATAGATGGCTTTGTGTAATTGACCAACCTTGACATTAGATCTCTTTTGAATATAACCTTCTGGTTGAGTCATATAGATCTCTTCATTGAGTTCTCCAAATAGAAAAGCAGTTTTGACATCAAGAGCTTTGATCTTCCAGTCTTCTATAGCTGCTAGAGCAAGTAGGAGCCTTATAGTCTTGAATCTTGCTACTAGAGAGAAGATTTCTTTCAAGTCTACTCCAAAAATTTATGTGAAGCCTTTGGCTACATATTGAGCTTTGTGCCACCCATTACTTTTGGTAGCATATACCTATCTCCCTATAATGGGTTTATGACCTGGAGGTAAATTGACCAAGTCCCAAACTCTTTGATCTTGAAGGGAATTAATTTCTTCATCTATTGCATCTCTCCATGCTTTCTGTTCCTTACTCAAGTATTTAAAAATATCTTGGTAATGAGTTGGGGTGTGAGGTGTACCAACTGTAATGGCAGCTGCATAAAGGCATTATCAAAATATAGATCTTTTATATACTTGATTAATATCATCCATATCTTGGTTAGCATCTGGATTATTATGAGGCTTTTCTAGTGCAGAGCCTTTATTATTAAGCTCTTTTTTGATCTCTATGGAAGTCTTATCACCATCAGTATTGTCAAGAAGAATTTTAGATGCTGGTTGTTGTTTGCTCCTCCTAACCTGTAACAGATCAATGAATGATCTACCTCTAGGAGGTGGAGGATGAGGAGGTTGTTGCTGACCTCTCAATGGATTTGGTGGTTATGAATGATTTACTGGTGGATTATGAGGTATATAAGATGCAGTGTGGACATCTCCCACTGGCAGATTATTGGGCTCTCCTTGTATTAATCCAGAGTTGTCTTTATCTGAATTAGAGTCAGAATTAGAATAATCTGATGGAGTAGAGAATGGTCTGTTATTTTGCTTATCAGAACAATGTGGAAATATAAACTCATCAAAGGTGGCAGTAGAGGAAACAAATACATGATCATGTTTCCTTGACCAAAAATAAAATGCCTTAGATTCCTTTTCTTAATCAATGAAGGTCATTTCCTCAGCTTTGGAAGCTAGCTTATTTGGTCATTGATCTTTTGGAATGAAGATATATGCTTTACATCCAAAGACTTTAAAATATGAGATATCAGGCTTATCTCCTTTGAAGATCTCAATAGAAGTTTCCAGTTATGACATCACATAAGTTGTCTATTATAGATATGAAGTGCTGTTTCAACAGCATCTTGCCAGAATGATTCAGAGAGGCATGATTGTAAGAACATGGCTTGTGCCTTCTCTAGCAGAGTACAATTAAATTGTTCTGCTTGATTATTTTGTTGAGGAGTATGAGGGACAGATTTTTGATGCTCAATACCTCTGGATGTGAAAAATGACTATAGCTCTTTGGCCATAAATTCTCCCCCTCAATCTGAACAGACAGATCTAAGTTGAAGACCAGTCTGGTTCTCAGCCTAGGCAACTAGTTCTTTAAATTGAGCAGCAGTATCACTCTTGTGGCACAAAAAAGCCAGCAAGGCAAAAAAAGAGCAATTATCTAAAAGTTAGGATATATTTAGCATGTGATTGAGATTGTTTTGGCATCTTGACTAGGTCAAAATGAATTGTGCCAAGTACTTGATCAGATCACTTAGATGAATCACCAAAGGATTGTTCATGCATCTTACCAAGGGCATAGCCTGGGCAAGGATTAGTATGCTTGCCAGAAAGGTGGGAAGGGAATTCATTAGTTGGAGATAATGCATGTCTAATAGCATTTTGAGAGCAATGGCCAAATTGTTGATGCCATAGATCATATGAGTCAATATCTTGCAGGGTGTAAACTCCACCATCTGGAGTGATCATTGTAAACTGAAACCAGTAAAGAATATTGTCCAGAGATGAGGCAAAGGCCTGAATCACCATTTAACCCTGTTTGTCCAAAATCTTAATTCTTTCCAATTTGAATAGTATAACCTTGGTTCACCAATTGATTAGTGGAGAGAAGTCTATGTGAGGCTTTGGGCAAATATCAAGCATTAGTAAGTGTAATCAGAATAGCCCTTGTATTACCAAAGGGTTGTTGCAATATGATGGTACCAGGACCAATCATTTCAATAGTTTTACCATTTGCAACATGTGCATATTGTTACGCTGGGCGTCGAATACTACCACAAGTCTAGACGAGAATCTCACGAAGAGTCCGTCAAGTCTAGCTTGGTCGAGGGAAGGGTCTCTCTATCTTGCGTGCGCACACCAAGAGCTCAAGGCAGCTGAGAATCGACGCTGAATTGCGTAGAACTAGCTAAGGAACATACACCATCGTGCTACGGGTATTTATAGAGGAAAGTGCAATGCACGGACCAAGCTATGTCGTAGCAGTGAACAAGAGAAAGACATAAAAGGGAAGATCAAGATGGAATGCGATGGAATCGCATGGAAGGGAAGAATGAGTCATCCGCAGTAAGAATGAGTCAGAAGCTGCGGAAGGCTATGCATACAAGATAAGAAGATAAGAAGATAAGGTGATGCGAAGATAAGAAGATACGAAGATAAGAAGCTAGTCCGTGATATGAAGATAAGAAAATAAGAAGTTAGTCCGAAGGCGGAGGAAGACTAAAGAGAAGAGACCCATCGGCCGAAAGGAAAAGAGACAAGTTAATGTTAGAGAACGAAAAGAGATCGGGTAAAGAAATGGTACAACCCTCCGGGATGATGTCGACTGTAACACATATTTGCATTAATCACCAAGTAAAATAAAGACTTCTTTAAAAGAAGTAATATGATCAGTACATCCACTATTGATAAGCCAGTAATTCTGAAAGCAACTACTAGCCATCAACGACTAGGTTACCTCAACAAGACAAACTATGTATGGGAGCGTGTAAAAGGCTAGGAGGAATCTAACCAGAACAGACTAAGATCTGCTGGTCATTGCATTGCAAGTATATATACTGTTACATGATGTGCACAGACCACTGTAGGGCCGGTGCTATTATGGTAGTACTTACTAATGTATACTATATGTGGCTATATTGTTCTCATGAGTGTGGGAGTATTCCCATGAACAAGGTGTGCACGTGTGAGTCTAGATTATGATGTCATCGATAAGAGATAAGGTTACATGATGTCACATGATCAAGAAAATGAAGGAAATAAAATAGAAAAAGTTAGGTTATGGAGGAGGGTCATAACATTACCCCCCTTCTATGAGTGAGATTCCAGATCGCTTATGGTTCTGTGGTAGAGCCCAATGTGAAGTCTTCTATTTTGATTGTAAAGAGGGAGTTGAATAGCTCACAGGCCATTTTCAGCTTTCGCAGTGCTGTGGGGTTTAATCTATGAAAGTCCGTGATGGCTTTGCTAGCTGATCTTTTAAGGTTGCTTGCAGATTTCCAAGTATGATCAGATTCATTGTATCCTTTCCAATGAACAAGATATTGGAAGCCACGACCAATGGGTCGAGAGTTGACTATGTGATCCACTTCAAATTCTTTGTTTCCTTCATTATCTATGGATACCAGTCCAGGATGTTGGATGAGTTATCCTTCAAGTGGTTCTATATAGGGTTTAATACATGACACATTTATGATGTCATGGGCACAGTTTGATTTTGGGAATAAGAGTTTGACAACATTGTTATACATGTCGATGACCTGATAGGATCCTATCCATCGTTCTGTTAACTTCTTCAAAGGTTGCTCTGCGAGTTCTGAAAGCAACCCAAAGCCATGAATGACTAGGTCACCTCAATAATAACAAACTATAAGGAGGAGTGAGTATAGGCTAGGGGAATCTAACCAGAACAGACTGAGGTCTGCTGGTCATTGCATCGCAAGTATTTATACTATTACATGATGTGCATGGACCAATGTAGGGCCAGTACTACTACGATAAGACTTACTAATATATGCTATATAAGGCTATAGTGTTCTCATGAGTGTGGGAATATTCCCATGAATGAGGTTACCATGTGTAATGCTATGCTATGATGTTATCAATAAGAGATAAGGTTACATGAGGTCACATGACTGATCATGTGATGAATATCAAGTCATGTGATCTGGAAAATGAAGGAAAATAAATAGAAAAGTTAGGTTACAGAGGGAGTTTGTAATATTACCCCCCTTCTATGAGTGAGATTCCAAATTACCTATGATTCTGTGGTGGAACCCAATGTGAAGTTTTCTATTTTGATTGTGAATAGCAAGTTGAATAGTTCTCTGGCCATTTTCAACTTGCGCAGTGCTGTGGGGTTTAATTTATGAAAGTCCGTGATTGCTTTGCTGGCCAACTTTTTAAGGTTGCTCGCTGATTCCCAAGTATGATCTGATTTGTCGTATCCTTTCCAATGTACTAGGTATTGGAAGCCACAACCAATGGGTCAAGAGTCAACTATGTAGTCCACTTCGAATTCTTCGTTTCCTTTGTCATCAATGGATACCGGTCCAGGACATTGGATAGGCTGTTCTTCTAGTGGTTTGATATAGGGTTTAACTTGTGACACGTTGACTATATCATGAGCATGGTTTGATTTTGGGAATAAAAGTTTGATGGCATTGTTATATATGTCAATGACCTGGTAGGGTCCTATCCATTGTTCAGTTAGCTTTTTCGAAGGTCACTCTGTGAGATCTAGATGTTCCATTGATAATAATATGAGGTTGCCCAGTTTGTACTCCAGTGCGTGGGATCGATGTTTGTCAGCTTGCTGACTCATCCTATGGCATGTCCATTCCAGATTCTCTTTAGCTATTTGCAGGTTGGTTTTCATCTGGTTGGCAAATTCTTTGGCAGCTGGTGCTTTGACTATGGCAGCTTCAAAGCCAATATGTGGAGTGAAGCTCTTAGTGAGCTGGAAAGGTGCAAAACCAGTTGCTGATGATTTGGTATTGTTTATGTTAAACTGGGCGAGGGCTAGCCATTCAACCCATTTATCTTGTTTTTCAGCAATGTATAGGTGGAGGTATTGGTTTACTTCTCTATTCACACACTCAGTTTGTCCATCTGTTTGTGGGTGATATGCTGTTGACATCTTCTTTTTGATAGATAGGAGTTTTAGTAAATCCATCATCATCTGAGATGCGAATTGGGGTCCTCAGTCACTGACCAAGCTATCAGGTAGGCCATGGTGGCACCATATGTAGTCTCTATATAGTTCAGCAGTTTCCTTTGCCGTGATTGTTTTCTTCATAGGTATGAAGATGACTTCCTTGGAGAATTGGTCAACTACCATGAGGATGCTATTATAACCATGACTTTCGGGTAACCCCATGATGAAATTGGCTGATACTGATTTCCAAGGTCCTTCCACAGTTTCCAGGGGTTGGAGCTTGCCAGTGGGTGCTTTGTTGGTAGGTTTCATGCACACGCAATGGTCACAGGATTTACAATATGTCACTATGTCATTTTTGACTCCAGGCCAGCTATAGTAACATAATATGAATTCTGTGGTTTTCTTGGCGCCTTTATGTCTGAAGAAAGGATGGTCATGGAACATGGTAATCACTATCCTTCGGAGTTCGCCCAGAACCCATATCTTGTTGTTATAATACCATATGCCATTGTGATCAATAGATCCATCTGGATTACTATATTTGGTTTGCTCTTCTTTTATTTTATCGAAGAGGGCTATATCAAGCATCACCTGCACATGATGATCAGGGATTACGACCTGATTCTTATTATCATTTTCAATCCTGATCATGTAATCCTCTTGCCTGGAGAGTGCATCTGCTTTTTCCATAGATGTATCCAGTTTGTTTATCAATACGTAATTGAAACATGATAGGTACATTGCCCAGCAAGCTTGGTGTCTATTGAGATCTTGCACTTTCATGAACCATTGTAGATTTTTGTGGTCGGTCCATACTTTGAACTGGTAACATGCACCTTCTAGGTGATGGCACCACTGTTCCAATGTGAGAATGATGGCAAGCATCTCTTTGTCAGCTATAGTGTAATTTCGCTGCTCGGGGGTCATGCTGTGTGACATGTATGACACTGGATGCCATTTGTCATCTATTTTAGTCGATAATACTGTGCCAATGGCAAAGTCTGAGGTGTCGCATTCGACTCTATATGGAGTTGTATCATCCAGGTATGCCAGTACTGGTGCCGAGATGAATGCATTTTTAAGCATCTCAAACGCTGTTTGTTGATCTTTGCCCCAGATCCAGGGTTGGTCTTTTTTTGTTAGGTCATGTAAGGGTTGTGCAATGAGACTATAATTGGTGATAAAGCAATGATAGAAGTTGGCTAATCCAAGGAAGCTTCTTATGCCTTTTAGGGTGGTAGGGGCTGGCCAATCTTGCACTCCTTTCACTTTTTCACGATTCATTGATACACCATGTTTGGAGACATCCATGCCTAGCATGTTGACTTTTGTGACTCCAAAGAAGCACTTCTCAAGTTTAATGAACAAATTGTTGTTCCAGAGTTTTTCTAAAACTCTATGTACTAATTTGATATGTTTCTTTTTATCGTTATCTTTCGAGAAGATTAAGAGGTTGTTGAGATAAATAATTATTACATCATCCATATTTGAAAAGATCTCGTTCATCATTTGTTGGAATGTTGCAGGACTATTGCACATTCCAAAGTACATGACGAGGGGTTCGAATGATCCAAGGTGGCACACAAATGCGCCTTTCCATTTGTTGCCTTCTTTGATATGGACATTGTTATACCCCCATCGGAGGTCCATTTTGGTAAAGAGCTTAGCTCCTTTCAATTTGTCTATAATTTGCGATATTAAAGGTAACAGGTAGTTGTTCTTTACCATCCCTTTGTTGAGGTATCTATAGTCCATAACCATATGTTTCTTGCCATCCTTTTTTGGGATAAAGAAGACTAGTGACATTTGGGGCAATTTTGAGGGGCAAATATAATCTTTATTGAGCTGGTCGTTGACGAATGCTTTGACTTTATCTTGCTCTTGTGGGCTAAGCTTGATTAGACGCCCCTTTTTTGGTACAAAATTAGGTTTAAGGTCTACCGCATGATCCCATGGTTTCCTTTCAGGCATTCGTTCACTTGCCTTTTTGGAGAATATGTCTAGATAGTCATGGTATTCTGCTGGGACAAGTTTGGCAGCTTCTGACACATCTGGAATGTCGACCATGTCTATTTTGTGGCTGTGGTATGCATAAGCAACTTCATGCGCCTCTGCTTGGATTCTCGAAATGTATTTTAGTGCTGCATAATTTGGTGGGCACTTATCCATGGTGACCATTCCTACAATCCAATCTATTGTGGGATTGTGATTTCATAGCTACGTGTATCCGAGAATTAATTGGTTCTTTCCCAGATTGGTGACATCAGCATTGACTTTTTCACAGTGTCCCTGATAATCTATGATGAGCGAGGCGGTGTATGTGATGCTGCCTGCTGAGTTGATTGATCCATCTATGTTATAGACAGATATCACCATGTCAAGAGGTTGCATTGGAATACGGTTTTCCTTTGCCCATATTTGATTGATAAATATTCTGGTGGCACCACTGTCTAGCAGGGCTTGGTATTCTGTTTTTGTGGTTTTAGTTATTATATCAATTTTTATAAATAGCTCGTGGAGGGGTTTCAGAGTTCTCATGCATTTCTCCGTCAGGTTTGAAGATAAGCTATTTTTATTTTTTGTATAAGCAGAATTAAGTGTCACTTCCTAGTGACCGCACTCCTGTTCAGAGATCACCGCTTTGGTTGAGATATCTGGTAGGCAACCACATCAAGATATTGGAGAAAAAAAGGAAGAAGAAGAAGAACTATTGGAAATGTTATCTATGTCAGATTGGATCTTCTGGCCAGCAGAGGGCGCAATTTTGCCTGCTGAAGCCATGTTTGTATTATTGCTACTCAAAGGGGAAAAACTATTTGAAGTATGTAATGACAACAGGTGAGCACTATCTGGGCATCGCACCCTCAATCTCAATGGTATTAGGTTAAAGAAACTACTAGACATGGAAGAAATGAAACTAGGGTCTGTATCGATTGCACTATTACCTGATATAGATGATCTTACTCTTTTCCCTGGTACACTTCAAGATCCTTGAAGTAGATGCATGCTGCATCAAAGTCCATTCCACAAATTGCAGCTTGCCAGTTTGGTTGCCCAGCTGGTCTGGGGTTGGAGAGAGTTGTGAGTGGTGTGGGTGCAGCATGTTGGTTTGATGAGGCAGTTCCTTCTGCAGCACACACTTTCTTGGATTTGAATTGAGAACATTTTTTTCAGTGTCCTCCATGACAAAAACCACATTCGTTGCAGGCAGTACTTTTCACTTTGCAGTCTCTCACTAGATGGCCTTCTTTGCCACAATTGTAGCAGCCCCAAGTTGATTGGCCTATATCTCCTCGGTTGTCAGGTTGTATGCGATCTATATCCATGGCATTGGGGTCGCATCTTGTTTGGTTCGCTTGGAACTGGGATTCAAATGATTCTATTGTGTTGGCATATTTTTGTACCATGCCAATGAAGTTGTGGAGGCCAGCGGGCCTTTCTTGCTGCATGAACATGTGTCAGACAATATCTTGTTGAACCAATTGCTCTAAGAGCATTACGCCTGTCTCTTCTTCTACTTGGGCCTGATCATATAAAGCCAACCATTGTGCAAGAAAGACTTGTGTCCTTTTGTTATGTCCTTGTTTACATGCGATTAGTCTTCTGGTGGTGATTTCTTTCTCATTCCCAATGCGGAACCAGTCATTGAGAAGTTTTTCAATCTAGACCAAGGATAACCAGGGCATGTTGTTATCTCAGTGTTTTTTGATTTCGGTACAAGCCCATGCACCAGCTCCATTTTTGTTCTTTTCCCTGCTGTCGACACCGATCCTTGAGAAGACTGCTAGGTTCCAGTCTTTTTGTCCTCCGATCCTTTGTTCACCAAAGATGGATAGGTTGGTTTCTTGGAACACCAACATCTTGGTCCACCATTCATCGAACTTGTTGTACGATCCGTCAAAGAGACCAGGATCTTTGATGACTTTTGCTCATTTGGATTTTGGTTTGTTGAAACTAGTTGCGGGTTCATCCTCTCATTCCTCTCGTTCTTGGTCCAAGTGGGCCTCTAGATCTCAGTTCCTTTGTTTGGCTGTAGTCAGCCAATCCATGGTTTGTTGCAGCAGCTCACTCAGCAAGGCAAGTTGATCGGCGAGTTGGGCACTGCTGCTTGTTGAGGAGCTGAGGCAACAGCTGCTCATGGTTGGAATTGTCATTTCCAAATCATAAGAGTCTGGCAAATTGTACAGGTCAGACATTGTAATCAAATTCTATTTGGGATTGGTAGAAGTCGAGGGTGTCATTGAGTAGTATGGGGGCTTTGTCTAGGCAGTGTTCAAGGAATTCATGTTGTAGCGAAAGGGGGAAGTCCAGTGCAAATTCTATTGCATAAGGGGCATCGTGGACTATGGTGTCATTAGGGTCGAAGTCTTTGTCAATGGGGAGGCATTCCGATATGTCTGTTGAAATAGTGATGTAGTTCTTGTTGCAGAGGGTGCGCCAATTATCTCTGTATAGGTCTGAAAAGTCCATATATCTGTAAATCAAAACTCTTGTCTGTTGTGGTCTGACAATAACTCTGCAATGGTCAGATATGAGTGGAGGAACTGGGTAACTGCCTGGCTATGGCTGAAGATTTAGCTCTTTGAGGCTACGAGTCTCACAATAGATGCTTGCGATGCTGCTGTTTGCATGGTATCAGCTCTGCTGTCCTGACCCAATATGGACTAAGGGATTGATCCTTATTTCTTGGCAGTCAGAAGGGTTCACTCGAATGCAATCTACCCTGACAAAGCGAACCAAGGATGATGCCGGATGAGCATATGAATGCGGTGGAGAGAAGGTCACAGTCCTTCTGTGGTCATGGTACAATTGCCTGCTATTTCAAGAAGAGCCTTTACTCTGGCTATCGAGTTTGGACAAGACTATCCCTTAACACTGGAAGCCACATATGACAAGGTATGAGAAGAGTGGGGTAGTGGAGGCACATAACAGTGCCAGTGAGGTGAAGTAGTAGAGGGAGTCTGTTCTTATGAAAGCAACCCAAAGCCGTGAATGACTAGGTCACCTCAATAATAACAAACTATAAGGAGGAGTGAGTATAGGCTAGGGGAATCTAACCAGAACAGACTGAGGTCTGCTGGTCATTGCATTGCAAGTATTTATACTATTACATAATGTGCATGGACCACTGTAGGGCTGGTACTACTACAATAAGACTTACTAATATATGCTATATAAGGCTATAGTGTTCTCATGAGTGTGGGAGTATTCCTATAAACAAGATTACCATGTGTAATGCTATGCTATGATGTCATCAATAAGAGATAAGGTCACGTGAGGTCACATGACTGATCATGTGATGAATATCAAGTCATGTGATCTGGAAAATGAAGGGAAATAAATAGAAAAGTTAGGTTATGGAGGGAGTTTGTAACAAGTTCGAGATGTTCTGTCAATAGTAGTACAAGGTCGCCCGATTTGTATTCCAGTGTGTGGGAATGATGTTTGTCAGCTTGCTGACTCATCCTATGACATGTGCATTCCAGATTCTCTTTAGTGAGTTGCAGATTGGTTTTCATCTGGTCAGCAAATTCTTTGGCAGCTGGTACCTTGATGATGGCGGCTTCAAAGCCAATGCAAGGTGTGAAGCTCTTGGTGAGCTGGAAGGGTGCAAAGCCTGTTGCCGAGGATTTGGTGTTGTTTATATTAAACTGGGCTATAGCAAGCCATTCGGCCCATTGATCTTGTTTTTCAGCAATGTATAGATGGAGATATTGGTTGAGCTCTCTGTTCATGTGTTCAGTTTGTCCATCCATTTGCGGGTGATATGCCATAGACATTTTCTTTTTGATTTTTAATAGTTTAAGCAAATCCATCATCATCTGCAATGCGAATTGCAGTCCTCGGTCACTGACCAAGCTATCTGGTAGGCCATGGTGGCACCACATGTAATCTCTATATAGTTCGGCCATTTCTTTTGCCATGACTGTTTTCTTCATGGGTATGAAAATGACTTCTTTCGAGAATCTGTTGACTACCACAAGGATGCTATCAAAACCATGACTTTCGGGTAATCCCATAGTGAAGTCCATGGATACTGATTTCCAAGATCCTTTTGCTGTCTCCAATGGTTGGAGTTTACTGGTGGGTTTCTTGTTGGTCGGTTTCATGTGAGCACAGCGGTCACAGGACTTGCAATAAGTTTCTATGTCATTTTTGGCTCCTGGCCAGCTATAGTAATGCGATATGAATTCCTGTGTCTTTTTGACATCTTTATGTCCAAAGAAAGGGTGATCATGGAACATTGTTATCACAGTTCTTCAAAGTTTGGTGGGAATCCATATTTTGTTGTTGTTGTACCATATTCTGTCATGATCTATAGATCTGTTGGGGTTGCTATATTTGGTCTGTTTCTCTTTTATTTTGTCGAAGAGGGCTATATCAAGCATCACCTGCATATGATGATTGGGAATAATGACTTGGTTTTTGTTGTCATTTTTGATCCCGATCATGTGATCCTCTCATCTAGAGAGTGCATTTGCTTTTCCCATAGAAGTACCAGGTTTGTTTACCAGTACATAATCAAAGCAAGATAGATACATTGCCCAACAAGCTTGGCATCTATTAAAGTCTTGTGCTTTCATGAACCATTGTAGATTTTTGTGGTCAGTCCATATCTCGAACTGGTGATGTGCACCTTCTAGGTGATGTCTCCATTGTTCCAGTGCAAGAATGATTGCAAGCATTTCCTTATCAGCTATTGTATAATTGCATTGCTTGGGGGTCATACTATGTGACATGTATGATACGGGGTGCCATTTATTGTCTATTTTAGTCAATAGTACTGTGCCTATGGCAAAGTCCGAGGCATCACATTCGACTCTATATGGGGTTGTATCATTGGGGTAAGCCAGTACCAGAGCCGAGATGAAAGCATTTTTAAGTGTCTCAAACGCTGTTTGTTGATCTTTTCCCCAGATCCAGGGTTGATCTTTCTTTGTTAAGTTGTGTAAGGGTCGTGCAATGAGACTATAATTGGCAATAAACCGGTGGTAGAAGTTCGCAAGTCCGAGGAAGCTTCTTATGCCTTTCAGGGTTGTTGGTATGGGCCAATCTTGCACTCCTTTCACTTTTTTGTGGTTCATAGATGCACCATGTTCGGAGACATCCATGCCCAGCATGTTGACTCTGGTTACTCTGAAGAAACACTTCTCAGGTTTAACAAACAAATTGTTGTTCCAGAGTTTTTCTAAAACTCTACATACTAATTTGATGTGTTTTTGTCTATCATTATCTTTTGAGAAGATTAGGAGGTCGTCAAGATAAATAATGATCATGTCATCCATGTCAAAGAAGATCTTGTTTATCATCTGTTGGAACGTGGCTGGGCTATTACACATGCCAAAGTACATCACGAGGGGTTTGTAAGCCCCAAGGTAACATACAAAAGCACCTTTCCATTCATCACTTTCTTTGATTCGGACATTATTGTATCCCTATCAGAGATTTATTTTGGTGAAGAGCTTAGCTCCTTTTAGTTTGTCTATGATTTGCAAGATTAAGGGCAACAGATAATTGTTTTTCACTGTTCTCTCGTTGAGGTATCTATAGTCCATGACCATTTGTTTCTTTCCGTCCTTTTTTGGGATGAAGAAGACGGGCGAGGTCTGAGGCAATTTTGAGGGGCATATGTATCCCTTGCTGAGCTGGTCGTTGATGAATGCTTTGACTTCATCTTGCTCTTGGGGGTTGAGTTTGATAAGATGCCCCTTCTTTGGCACAAAATCGGGCTTTAGATCTACTGCATGGTCCCATGGTTTCCTTTTGGGCATTTGCTCACTTGCTTTTTTGGAAAATATGTCCAGATAATTGTGATATTCTGTGGGTACTAGTTTTGCAGCTTCCAATGCATCTGGGACGTCTATTAGGTCTATTTTATGAGTGTGGTATGCATGAGTGACTTGATGTGCTTCTGCCAATGTTCTAGCCATATGTTTGAGTGCTGCACAACTTGGTGGGCATTTATCCATGATGACCATTCCTGCAATCCAATCTATTGTGGAATTGTGATTTCTGAGCCACATATACCCAAGAATTAATTGGTTCTTTCCCAGATTTGTGATGTCAGCTTTGACTTTTTCATGATGTCCCTGATAGATAATTAGTGAGGCAGTATATGTGATGCCTCCTGTGGAGTTTATTGATCTGTCTATGTTATAGACCAGTATCACCATATCAAGGGGTTGCATTTGAAAGCAACCTTAGCCTATACGACTAGGTCACCTCGACAATCACAGACTTATGAGAGGAGCGGGTAATGGCTAGGGGAATCTAACCAGAACAGACTAAGGTCTGCTGGTCGTTTTATTGCAGACTATATACTATACCTGACTGCGCACGGACCACCTGAGGGCCGGCCTATGTCTACGATAAGCTATCTAGGGTTGCTATGTATGGTTAGAGTGTTCACATGACTGTGGGAGAATTCCCATACATGAGGTGTACACGTGTAATGCTATGCTATGATGTCATAGATAAGTGATAAGGTCAGGTGATGTCACATGACTGATCGTGTGACGAATATCAGGTCACGTGATCGAGAAAAAGAAGGGAATAAGATAGAAAAAGTTAGGTTGTGCTGGAGGGTCGTAACATTACCCCCCTTCTATGAGCGAGATTCCAGATCGCCTATGCTTCAGTGGTTGATTCCGAAGTGAAGTTTTCTATTTTCGTGGTGAATAGCGAATCGAATAGTTTACGTGCCATTTTCAGTTTCCGCGGCGCTGCTGGGTTTAATTTGTGGAAGTCCGCGATGGCTCCGCTGGCTGATTTCTTGAGATTGGTTGCTGATTCCCAAGTTCTATCTGATTCGACGTATCCTTTCCAGTGTACCAGGTACTGGAATCCACGGCCTATGGGACGGGAGTCTACTATGTGATCCACTTCGAATTCTTCATTTCCTTCGTCATCAATGGATATCGGTCCAGGATGTTGGGTAGGCTGTCCTTCTTGTGGTTCTATGTATGGTTTAACTTGTGATACATTTACAACATCGTGTGCATGGTTCGATTTGGGAAACAGGAGTTTGATGGCATTGTTGTACACGTCGACGACCTGATAAGGTCCTATCCATCATTCTGTTAACTTCCTTGCGGGTCTATCGGCTAGTTCTAGATGTTCCGTTGAAAGAAGTACTAGATCGCCTGGTTTGTAATCTGGTGCGTGGGATCTATGTTTGTCGGCCTGCTGACTCATCCTATGACATGTGTGTTCCAGATTTTCTTTAGCGAGTTGCAGATTGGTCTTCATCTGGTCGGCGAATTCTTTAGCAGCCGGTGCTTTGACTATTGCAGCTTCAAAGCTGATACGAGGAGAGAAGCTCTTGGTGAGCTGGAAATGTGCAAACCCAGTTGCCGAGGATTTAGTGTTGTTAATATTAAACTAGGCGAGGGATAACCATTCAGCCCATTGATCTTGTTTTTCTGCGACGTATAGGCGGAGATATTGGTTTAGTTCTCTATTCACATGCTCGGTTTGTCCATCCGTTTGTGGGTGATACGCCGTTGACATCTTCTTTTCTATAGATAGGAGTTTTAATAAGTCTGTCATCGTTTGGGATGCGAACTGGGGTCCTTGGTCGCTGACCAAGCTATCGGGTAGGCCGTGATGGCACCATACATAATCTCTATATAGTTCAGCTGTTTCTTTTGCCATTACGGTTTTTTTCGTGGGAATGAACACGACTTCTTTTGAAAAGTGGTCTACAACCACGAGGATGCTATCGAATCCATGACTTTCGGGTAATCCCGTGATGAAATCGGCTGATACCAACCTCCAAGGTCCTTCTGCAGCTTCTAACGGTTGGAGCTTGCCAGCGGGCACTTTATTGGTCGGTTTCATGCGCGCACATCGGTCACAGGACTTGCAATAGGCAATTATATCGTTTTTGGCTCCAGGCCAACTATAATAACAAGATACAAATTCCCATGTCTTTTCAGCGCCTTTGTGTCCGAATAAGGGATGATCGTGGAAGCACGTAATGATTGGTTGTCGTGGGAACCCATATCTTATTATTGTAGTACCATATCCCGTTTTGGTCTATGGATCCATCGGGTTGACTATATTTGGTTTGTTCTCCTTTGATCCGATCAAAGAGGGCTATATCGAGCGTCACCTGCACACGATGATCAGGGATAATGATTTGGTTCTTATTATCATTTTCTATCCCGATCATGTGATCCTCTCTTCTAGAGAGTGCATCCGCTTTTCCCATGGAAGTACCCGGTTTGTTGACCAGTACGTAATTGAATTGAGATAAATACATTGCCCATCGAGCTTGGCATCTATTGAGATCTTGTGCCTTCATGAACCATTGGAGATTCTTATGATCTGTCCACACTTCAAATTGGTGTCTGGCGCCTTCGAGATGGTGTCTCCATTGTTCAAGAGCGAGAATGATGGCAAGCATCTCTTTATCTGCTATGGTGTAATTACGCTGCTCGGGGGTCATGCTATGTGACATAAATGACACAGGGTGCCATTTGTCGTCTATTTTAGTCGATAATACTGTGCCCACAGCGAAATCCGAGGCGTCGCATTCGACTCTATATGGTGTTGTGTCATCCGGGTATGCTAACACTGGTGCCGATATGAATGCATTTTTAAGCATCTCAAACGCTGTTTGTTGATCTTTGTCCCAGATCCAGGGTTGATCTTTCTTTGTTAAGTCATGTAAGGGTCGTGCAATTAAACTATAATTGGCGATGAATCAGCGGTAAAAGTTTGCTAGGCCTAAGAAGCTTCGCACGCCTTTCAAGGTTGTGGGGATGGGCCAATCTTGCACTCCTTTCACTTTTTCATGGTTCATTGAAACCCCATGTTCGGATACGTCCATGCCCAGCATGTCTACTTTGGTAACTCCGAAGAAGCACTTCTCGGGTTTGATGAACAGATCGTTGTTCCGGAGTCTTTCTAAAACTCTACGTACTAATTTGATATGTTTCTTTCTATCGCCATCTTTCGAGAAGATCAATAAGTCGTCGAGATAAATGATGATAACATCGTCCATATCTGAGAATATCTCGTTCATCATTTGTTGGAACGTGGCAGGACTATTACACATTCCGAAGTACATAACAAGAGGTTCGAAGGATCCTAGGTGACAAACGAAAGCTCCCTTCCATTCATCTCCTTCTTTGATACGAACGTTATTGTATCCCCATCGGAGATCCATTTTGGTGAACAATTTAGCTCCCTTGAGCTTATCTATGATTTGCAATATGAGCGGTAACGGGTAGTTGTTTTTCACCGTTCCCTCGTTAAGATATCTATAGTCCATAACCATGCGTTTCTTTCCATCCTTTTTTGGGATGAAGAAGACTGGTGATGTCTGAGGCGATTTAGAAGGGCGGATATATCCCTTAGAGAGTTGGTCGTCGACAAAGGCTTTCACCTCGTCCTGCTCTTGTGGGCTTAATTTGATGAGACATCCCTTCTTTGGTACAAAATTGTCTTTGAGATCTACTGCATGGTCCCAAGGTTTCCTTTCGGGCATTCTCTCGCTTGCCTTTTTGGAAAAGACATCCAGATAGTCGTGGTACTCTGCGGGTACAAGCTTCGCGGCTTCTGAGGCGTCTGGGACTTCTATCATGCTTACTTTGTGGTGTTGGTAAGCATATTCTATTTCATGTGCCTCGGTTTTAGATCGAGCGAGGTGTTTAAGTGCTGCGCAGCTTGGCGGGCACCTATCCATGGTGACTGTTCCTGCGATCCAATCGATTGTAGGGTTATGGTTCCTGAGCCACGTATATCCTAGGATTAATTGGTTCTTTTCCAGGTTAGTAACGTCTGCTGTTACTTTCTCGCGGTGTCCTTGGTAGTCTATAATGAGCGAGGCGGTGTAAGCTATGCCACCTGCGGAGTTTGCCATTCCATCCACGTTGTAGATGGGTATTACCAAGTTGAGGGGTTGCATTGGAATTCGGTTTTCTTTTGCCCATTTTAGGTCGATGAATATGCCGGTCGCGCCACTGTCTAGCAAGGCTTGGCATTTTGTTTTTGTAGTTTTTGTGATTATATTGATTTTTACAAACAGCTCGCGGAGTGGTCTCATAGTTCTCACGCGTCGCTCTGTCAGGTTCGAAGACAAGCTATTTTTATTTTTTGTATAAGCAGAATTAAGTGTCACATCCTGGTGACCGCGCTCCTTTTCGGAGATCACCGCTTCAGTTAAGGTATCTGGTAGGCTACCACATCGAGATACTGGAGACGAAAATGGAGAAGAAGAGGAAGAACTATCGGTAATGCTATCTACGTCGGATTGGGTCTTTTGGCCAGTGGGGGGTGCAATTTCGCCTGCTGGAGCCATGTTTGTGTCACTACTCAAGGGGGAGAAACTATTTGAAATATGTAATGAAAACAGGTGAGCACTATCTTGGCATCGCACCCTCAATCGATCTGGTACTAAAAAAAAGAAATCTTTGGAAGAAGAAGAAACGTAGCTAGGGTCCATATTAGTCGTACTATTACCTGATATAGACGACTCTACTCTTTTCCCTGATGTGCCTTGAGGTCCTTAAAGTAAGCTCGGGCAGCTTCGAAGTCCATTCCGTGTATAGCGGCTTGCCAATTCGGTTGACCCGTTGGCCGCGGGTTTGAGAGGGTTGCGAGCGGGGGAGGGGAAGGTACGGCGTGTTGGTTTGTTGATGCAGTTCCTTCTGCGGCACGTACTCTTTTGGACTTGAATTGCGAGCATTCCTTTTGGTGCCCACCTCGGCGGAATCCACATTCAGCGCAGGCAGTGCTCTTGGCCTTGCAGTCACATGCAAGGTGGCCTTCTTTGCCACAGTTGTAGTAGCCCCGGGTTGAGCGGCTTATCTCTTCCCAGTTGTCGGATGTTGTACGATCGATTTCCATTGCATTGGGGTCGCGTCTTGTTTGGTTCGCTTGGAACCTGGATTCGAAGGATTCTATAGCATTGGCATATTTTTGTACCACGCTGATGAACGCGTGGAGGCCCCTGGGCCTTTCTCCTTGCATGAACATATGTCAAACTATGTCTTGTCAGACGGACTATTCGAGAAGCATTACACCGGTGCTTTCTTCGACCTGTGCTTGGTCGTAGAGGGCCAGCCATTGGGTGAGGAAGACTTGGGTTCTTTCGTTTCGTCCCTGCTTTCGTGCAATGAGTTGCCTGGTGGCGATTAAAGGGATATGGATAATCCCCTTGGGCGCAGTTGTGCAACGAGGGAAAGACTTGGTGTGACACTCACTAGTATTTGAGGAGTGAGCAGTCGAAGCAGGCAAGATATTCAAAGAGAATAGCTTGTATTTGTATAGGTCACTTGTAGTGGCCTTATATACTGGTTCTACAGTATTTACTTGTATGTATAACATATCTGAATAGAGAAAAGTATGTTGAAGATTTGTACTCTAAGATAAAAGATAGGATCAGTTAGGAATGAACTGAAACTTGTAAGTAACCAATAGTAAAGTGTG
>JBBPMT010000037.1:0-39633 GCA_038090455.1 Garcileccinum viscosum
GAACTCTGGATGCGCGATCCGGTGGCCTGCATTCGAGAATTAATGGGTAATCCTGCCTTTGATGGAAGCATGGCTTACGCACCGGAAAAGATCTTCATAGACGCTGAGGGGTGGACTCGCCGGTACGACGAAATGTGGACTGCCGACTGGTGGTGGGACATGCAGGTAAGTTATTTCTCATCCTGACATTGTTACATACCTGAGGATTGCTCCAAAGAGACAATTGCCAGCTGGCGCGACTATTGCGCCAGTAATATTGGCGTCCGATAAAACTGAGCTGTCTTGTTTCAAAGGAGACAAATCCGCATGGCCTGTATACCTCACGATTGGGAATATATCTAAAGATGTTCGTCATGAACCCTCGCGCCATGCGTCCGTGTTGTTGGGATACTTGCCCGTCTCAAAACTGGCGTCATTTGAAGACAACTCAGTTGCTGGTTACCGGCTATTCCACTATTGCATGACGTTACTATTAGAGGGGCTTGTGGCTGCCGGACAGGAAGGCGTGGAGATGGTTTGTGCAGATGGCGGTATTCGTCGGGTCTTCCCTATACTTGTGGCATTCATCGGTGACCACCCCGAGCAGTGTTTGGTGGTGTGTTGTGCTGAAAATCGATGTCCTAAGTGCCTGGTACCAGCAGACCAGCGAGGCGCAAACTTACAATTCCCACGCCGCAACCAAACACGGACAATGCAAATACTCCACGCTCAGGCCACCGACGACTACCCACCCGAGTTCATCGCTGAGGGGCTACGCCCGGTCTTCTCGCCCTTCTGGGTCAAACTGCCCCACACTGACATCTTTCTTTGTATCACCTCCGATATCTTACACCAGCTCCATCAAGGTCTTATCAAAGATCATCTGAAAAAATGGTGCAGCGCACTCGCTGGGACGGCTGACTTCGATGCGCGTTTTCGCGCGATGTCCATTTTCCCTGGACTCCGCCAGTTCAAGAAGGGAATTTCAACTATCAAGCAATGGACAGCCGCTGACCATAAACAGCTCGAACGGGTCTTCATCGGCGCCCTTGTCAGCACGAACGCACCACCACACGTCCTGCAAGCATCCTGCAGCCTCGTGGACTTTGTCCACCTCGCCCAGTACCGGTCACATACAGATGATACCCTCACTGCGCTACAAGAGACTCTGAACGATTTCCACCACCTGAAGGACGTCTTCATAGAACTTGGGTGCCAGGACCATTTCAACCTCCCTAAACTCCACTCCATTGTCCACTATGCTGACATGATACGATCTCTAGGTAGTCTTGACGGGCTCAACACCGAGATCTCGGAGTGCCTCCATATCGACTTCACCAAGAAAGCATACGCTGCAACCAGCCGAAAAGATTACACCATCCAGATGACCAGATGGCTCCAGCGGCAAGAGGCGGTTGTCTGGTTCAGCAGTTACCAAGCTTGGCAACATAGATTGGATGCCGACTCGGAATCCTCCCATTCAAGTGATTCGGAGCACCATCTCCCTCACCAATATCTTGGACCTCATGCGGCGCCAGTACCTCATCTATCATCCCGTTATCGAATCACTTGCCGGCCACAGTTTCCCAGGAAAACAATACAATATCTAGAACAGCATCACGGAGCTCTTTGTTTCCT
This sequence comes from Garcileccinum viscosum, assembly GCA_038090455.1. NCBI lineage: Eukaryota > Fungi > Basidiomycota > Agaricomycetes > Boletales > Boletaceae > Garcileccinum > Garcileccinum viscosum. Next base: position 1,618 of record JBBPMT010000037.1, read on the forward strand.
TGAAGCACTCAGAGCGTTTGGTGACACCCTGCCTCGTGGGTGCCAATACTTCGAACCCAGCATCAATGACCGCTTTGATATTTTCAGCAATGTGGTGCTCATTACAAAACCAATGGAGCACATGGGAACAAATGTGAATTCGAGGATATGCTCACACCCACAATGCTCCAACGGAATTCGCAAGCCACCTACGCTAGCCAGATATGACACCGTCCTTGTGGATGTTGACACAGAGCTACAGCAACAACGGGGTGGACTGCACGGTATGTTGATCTCAAAGTCATCGTTTTGCTACTATCATTCAACCGTTCCAACAGGTCTGCACATGGCGGAAGTCCGTGCCATCTTTAGATTACCATTGCACCTAGGCAATTATCCTCATCCCCTTGCCTACATCCACTGGTTCAAGCCCATTCAGACGCGCGACAACAACACGAAAATGTTTCGTGTTAACCGGTCTACGAGGCAGCGGCTATCTATCAACACGGAAGTTATTCCAGTGCATCGGATAGTTCAGATCTGCCATCTAATACTGGTGTTCCCCCATGGCCCTGTTCATCCTCAGTGGATCAATGGCCAAGCCCTGGTGGAGGCCGACTATTTCTATCTCAACCGGCATATTGACCTTCGCATGTTTGAACACTACAGGTTACACAATTGATTCGCCATGGTGCCGGTGGTGGTGGGCAGGCGGTAAGGAGTTTCATATTGATAAACGAACATTGCTCACTCCGTCATGATTTGAACCCTGCTTAAATAGGCACAGCGACGATATCTACGTTCCTTGCTTGTGTCTGCTCAACAATTGCCCCCTTCAAGTTCCTCTTCAATGGAACACTCGAAAGGACATCCACACCGACCTGCTGCTTCTGGACCAATACTCAACGTTGTTCCTGGTTACAGCGTCCTCGTATTTGATACGAACATTCTCTTGTCATCACTATCTGGTCACCTCAATTATCGAGTCGCTTTGATGGACGGCCGTCATTCCTGTTCCCGTCATCAGATGCCACGACGACGCGCCGACGGCAACTGAACACGAGGCGACACAACGACAACAACTGCGGCGATCGCCCACGCTGCCAGCGCATGCCCTTCAACGTGATCTACGATGACTCGACGACGACTCACTGACGAAGAGGACATGGCATGGTGCCCACCTCTCTCCATCTCCCTCGTATGTGCATCCCTCCCTCTCTCTTTGTCCCTCACTTACTACCCTTTGCCAGACCTTGTCCTTGAAACCATCAGCAGACTGTGTCAACGAACACAACAACAGAAACGACGCAATGACAACGCCGACGACGCCTGATGAATGACGCCACGCCATGGCATGTTGACACCACGCCATGATTCCACGGCGAGCACCGACACGACGAAGAACATCACCGTGGGCATCCCACCCCGTCCACACCATCAGCGGACTGCGCCGAAGACGTCGACGTGGCGACAACGATGACGTGTCAAGGGCGCAATGCCGACTGACGGTGCAACAACGACACGAGGGGGATCCTTATAAGTTATATCATAGTAATTACATGGTAGACTCAGTAGACAGTTAGACCCCCATAGATCAGTTTGTAATTGCATGAACTATATAGTAGCTCCAAGCTGTTTCGTTTACTACCATAGTGTGATAATTACTACGGTAGTACATTTTAGTTCATATAGTGAGTATTAGCAAATGGGTTACTACCAAGGATTATTCTTTTTTCCTGATGTACAAAACAGAAAGAACTACTGGTCAGAGTTGCAACTCCACTGATCACTTCCTTCCCTCTCTTTTATACTGGGAGCGTTGTGTCGCATCATCTCCAATCAAGTCAACAGAGCATGGAAGCATCAGCATCGGGTGTAGACCTAGTCTGCTTTTATTGGCAAAATTTTACAGGTTGCTCGATGATTCGGTGTTATCCGTGACATTTGCTACATCGGCCTCTCGGCTTTGGCTTTGGCATATTGGCACTGATGCGATTGTGTTGCAGTCGGGGCTGATTTTTGCAACAGCGTAGGAGTAGGTCAGTCATTAGCCTTATGTCAACTTATGGCTACTTATGGCTTAATAAGTGAATAAAAGTAAATTTACACAGCAAGTAAAATCCACTTGCACAAGTAGGGTCCACTCCTGGAAACCTACTTACTCGACACTTGTTATTCTGACTTATTTTGTACTTATAATTCAAGTAAAAATAAGCATATAATTATAATGAATAAGTACATGCAAGTGACTAGGGTAAATGCAGCACGACGACATAAATGAGTCAGCGCAGGCAAAAAGGAATGGGATCGGAGCACAGATTAAGTAAGCAAAAAGAAAGTCCAAATCAAGAGCACAGCAGACAACAGTGATGAAAAAAAGAGCAGGAGATAATGAACTATAACAATTAGCAAATGCATTGATGACTTCAAAAATAAACTTACATACTTGATGACTTGATTGCTATGGACAGCAGGTAATATACTACATTGTCAGTTAGGTTTATTTCTCATTGATAGGAGCATCAGCAAGCTAACCCTAGTTTGTGCAGAGCCATACAGAGTTTCAGAGCATCACAGACTCTACAAGAAGGTACCTACTAATGAAGGGACCCCTAGACATACACATGTGTGTGCATTTTAGCAGAGTTTTGATTGACTACAAGTTAGTGTATTACACACAGACTCATATATATACATCTGTATAGACTATACATACTAATACAAACTTTGCACAGAACTCAGACTATATTAAGCAATCAAGATCAAAATCACATGGATGATATATACATCAGCAAAACCTGGTTTTCATCATAGATCTCATAGTGTCATAGTTTTATCATAGGTATTTTGTAGGAGTTACAGGGTCATAGTGTTTGCAGACTATTATAGACTACATCAACCTGTGGATCATCTTTATGCTGTAAGTAAACTGGCATAAGACTATTACTAGATAAAAATGACCCTATGATTAAATAATAGTACTAAGCATCCATGTATACACTAGCAATGTACATGTCTCTATGAAACTCCACTTGCTGCTCCTGTTTCCTCTCTATCCACATTCTCCTTTGTCAATGTGTGCTTAATAGAGCCCTTGAGCCACTTCATCAGCTGCACAATAGATGGCTTGCCAAATGCTGCATGTGCCACAATCAACATCATCCCCTTGAAGAAACCTGTGAATCTCATGCCTTTAGTGCAATTGATTATTTGAGTTAGGAGCATAAAGTTATCAGGTCAGATATATTTGCATAATGACCCAATGCCACTGAATGTGAGGATGGCACACATGCTGAAGCTTTTCAGTGCAGCAATGTTGGCACATGCAGGCATAGTGGAGGATGGATATGGTGTCTGCAGCAGTGGCATGCAATAAAAGCAACCTAAAAGCTCCAGAAGAGGGCACAGATAGTGATCAGGGGGGAGAGGTGTCTCCAAGGCTGTTTGATAACAATGATGCAATCTATTGAGTATAACATTGAGTAAGTTGAGTGCAGACCATCTTTTTGTATTTGTGTTTCAGGAGGCCATATAAAATGATTAGCTTATAGGGCTTTTTGTGGGATGCCTTCTATATACACCATAACTACTGTTCCAGGCTAGGAACATACTTTGGGTGCATGGAACAGTAAAACTGAGAAACAAGAACATACTGCAACACCTTTTGCATCTGCCACACAACCTACACCCTACTCCATCTGCTTGAAATTTTCAAACTTGAATATCCTAGCATAGTTTGGGGGTAGGTTTTCATATGGGGCTATGGTATTGCAAATTGCTCATGTGCTGGCAGGTTGTGGGAGTGTTGATCTTAGGGAACTCTTGGACATTGCATTCTTTTTGAGTGTGATTCTTACATTCCTGGAGTCTAAACATAGATGAGTGAAATGTCAACATCAAGAGAAGAAAAACGAGTGACTAACTGCCTCCATTCTTCCTCAACATCAAGATTCTGCAAGGCAACTATGCTCTTCTGCTCACTCTCCAGCTCCATTGCCTTGGTGATTGGCATAGTCTCTTCCTCCTCTTTTGCAATCACATTATCTTGGAAATTACTACCTTCTTCCCCCTTACCATCTTCTTCATTGGATTCATCAACAATCTAGGAGGCTTGATATTTGCTCATGTCCTTTGGCATGCACTTGATATGTTCAATGAGTGTCATGCTGTGTTTTGCATCAGGCACTTGGATGCCCTTCATGCCCTCTTCTTGTGCTTCAGTGGCTCTGGACATCTCTTTAGTAGGCCATATCTGTTCATTTGCCATATTATCTGGAATGTTTGTCAAGATCATGAAATCAGCCAAGGATACCCTCTTGGAAAGAACTTGAGATTCAATCTTCATGACCATGCTCTTGTGGGGTTTTAATCATATAGCAGTGGCAGTAGACCTGATCTAGCTAAATGTTACATTCTTAAGTGACTACAATTGAAACATGTTCACTTTGGTAACTTGATAGTTTCTGCAGTTGGGCAGATATACAGATCTGTGAGCACTCAGATGACCATCCTGCACAACACCTGTCATATTCAATTTTTCAATTTTCCTACTTTGTGCTTTCACAGACCAGCTAGATTATTCCAGATTGCCATCTTACTTTGCTTGAGAACCTCTCTGATAGAGAGTGCATGATGCTCAGCGAATTGGACAGTGATGATAAATCATACACATATCCTTGTAAGGAATCAAAGTATTGCATAAAGGAAGCAATGATTTCAAGATGGCAGTGCAGGATTTTTGGATGAGGGAAGAAGTAGATGGATCATGTGGGATTATAGACATGATGTTTGGGAGGCCCTGTGCTTGAAGAATGAAGGAGGGTGTTACCTGCCTTGTGAACTTTGACATTTGGACTGAGGAGGAAAAGGACAACTAATGCCACAAGGGGAGGCAATAATGAAAACTGCAATCACAAACTCAAGAGACCAAATGGCTAGAGAAGGTGATCAATGAAAACCAAAAAGCAAACCAATGAGAGTATGCACTTCATCCACTGACTTGAATGTTGAGATAATCAGGAAGGATGCTATTTGTCAGCCTGAGAGCAAGCCAGACAACCCAAGTGATGATGGCAAGAAGTGTAATGACAGGGACAAACATGCTCATGACAATGTCTATGATCCTCTCAATTGATGCCTGCTGACGTTGCCCCTCATGGACAGTTCAGACAATATTGTCTAACCTGAAAAGATAATAAGATTTATATTGAATGTGAAGATAACGATTTGGGTTACCCACATAGTCATATCACCAACTGTGTCCACTTTGACATCAACAGTTCTTGCCTTGTTGATTGTCCTGAGATAAACTTGGTCTCTGGCTGTCTTCCAGATCAGCTGAGCTTCTCTGGTTGTTAGTGATGTTGGTGGAGCTATCAGGTATAACCCTAGAATGTGAGTATAGCCTAGTAATGAAGGCCTGGTAGTCACTAAGGAGGGTTTGCTATAGATCTCCATGATTGACAACAACTATCCAAGATGGTTACACTATTCTTGATTCCATATGCACAGATTGCTGCATGAAAAAGATGATTGTGAATCAGTAAGATTTCAAAAATGAAAAACTGCTCATCCAATTGATCATTGAGGTGGCAGGGCATAAGTGCTGGTTTCTGCCCAAGTTTCATTGTGAGTTGAACCCTATTGAGATGTACTGGGAATGGATCAAAGCTTGTGAGTGAAGTGGAAAAGCTTATCTCATGGCCATTGCTGATTCTGATGTAGCTGCCACCTTATCACCACAATAACAGGTTACCATGTTTCTGCAGATGGAACATTTCTGAAAGCAACTACTAGCGAATGCTAGATCACCTCGACAAGACACACTCAAATGAGGATCCATATAGGCTAGGAGAAAACTAACCAGAATAGACTGAGGTTTGTTGGTCATGCATTCACACTATATATACTATGGTCACATGCACACAGACCACTGTAGGGCTGGTACTACTATGATAAGGGTTACTAATGTATGCTATATATGGTTAGAGTGTTCACATGATTATGGGAGTATTTCCATACATGTGGTGTATATGTGGCAGTCTAGCCCTATGATGTCATCTATCTATGATAAGGTCACATGATGTCACATGACTGATCATGTGATGAATATCAAGTCACGTGATTGCAAAAAGTACTATCAATAAAGGGAAAAGTTAGGTTCCATATGAGGGTCATAACATTACCTTCCTTCTATGGATAAGATTCCAGATCACCTAAGGAACTAACTTTCTGTAGTAGAATCCAATGTGAAGTTTACAATTGGCATGGAGAAAACTGTGTCAAACAGTTCATGAGTTATATGCAATTTGCATGGTGAAAGCAACCGTAGCCTATGCAGCTAGATCACCTTGATAATCACAAACTATGGGAGGAGCGTGGTAAGGCTAGGGGAAACTAACCAGAACAGACTGAGGTCTGCTGGCCGTTGTATTCATGTCTTATATACTATACAGGTGTGTGCATGGACCACATGAGGGCCAGTATTACTATGATAAGGATTGGTAATGTAAGCTATATATGGTTAGACTATTCTCACGAGTGTGGGAGTATTCCCATGAATGAGGTATACACATGTGAGGCTATGCTATGATGTCATAGATAAGTGATAAGGTCATGTGAGGTCACATGACTGATCATGTGATGAATATCAAGTCACGTGATCGAGAAAATGAAAGGAATAAAATAGAAAAAGTTAGGTTAACGAGGGAGTTTGTAACATTACCCTCCTTCTATGAGCGAGATTCCAGATCGCCTATGCTTCGGTGGTCGACCCCGAAGTGGAGTTTTCTATTTTCATGGTGAATAACGAGTCAAATAACTCGCGGGCCATTTTCAATTTCTGCAGCGCTACTGGGTTTGCTTTATGGAAGTCCGCGATGGCTCCACTTGCCGATTTCTTGAGATTAGTGGCTGATTCCCAAGTTCGGTCTGATTCATCGTATCCCTTCCAATGTACAAGGTATTGGAAGCCACGTCCTATAGGTCGAGAGTCTATGATTTTCTCCACTTCGAATTCCTTGTTTCCTTTGTCATCGACGGATACCGGTCCGGGACGTTGGATAGGTTGTCCTACGAGTGGTTCTATATAGGGTTTAACTCGAGACACGTTGACTATGTCGTGTGCTCGGTTCAATTTGGGGAATAGTAGTTTGACGGCATTGTTGTATACGTCTATGACCTGATAGGGTCCAATCCATCGTTCAGTCAACTTTCGAGAAGGTTGCTCTGTGAGTTCGAGATGTTCAGTTGACAATAATACGAGGTCGCCTGGTTTGTAAGCCAGTGTGTGGGAACGATGTTTGTCAGCTTGCTGACTCATCCTATGACGGGTGCGTTCCAGATTCTCTTTAGCAAGTTGCAGGTTGGTTTTCATCTGGTCAGCGAATTCTTTAGCAGCCGGTGCTTTGACTATTGCGGCTTCGAAGCCGATTCGAGGGGTAAAGCTCTTAGTGAGCTGGAAAGGTGCAAAACCTGTTGCCAAGGATTTGGTGTTGTTTATGTTAAACTGGGCAAGGGCTAGCCATTTGGCCCATTTATCTTGTTTTTCTGCAACGTATAGGCGGAGATATTGGTTTAGTTCTCTATTCATGCGCTCGGTTTGTCCATCCGTTTGCGGGTGATATGCCGTTGACATCTTCTTTTCTATAGATAAGAGTTTTAATAAATCCGTCATCGTCTGGGATGCGAATTGGGGTCCTCGGTTGCTGACCAAGCTATCGGGTAAGCCATGGTGGCACCATACATAATCCCTATATAGTTCGGCAGTTTCTTTCGCCATAACTGTTTTCTTTGTGGGAACAAATACTACTTCTTTGGAGAAGCAGTCTACTACCACGAGGATGCTATCGAATCCATGACTTTTGGGTAATCCCGTGATGAAGTCGGCTGATACTGACTTCCAGGGTCCTTCCGCTGTTTCTAACGGTTGGAGCTTGCCGGCGGGTGCTTTGTTGGTTGGCTTCATTCGGGCACACCGATCACAGGATTTGCAATATGTCACTATGTCGTTTTTGGCTCCAGGCCAACTATAGTATCGAGATATGAATTCCCATGTCTTTTCGGCGCCTTTGTGGCCGAATAGAGGGTGATCATGGAATGACGTAATGATCGACTGTCATAATTCCATGGGAACCCAGATCTTGTAGTACCATATTCCGTTGTGGTCTATGGATCCATCGGGTTGGCTATATTTATGTTGTTCCTCTTTGATTCAATCGAAAAGGGCTATGTCAAGTGTCACCTGCACATGATGATCAGGGATAACGACTTGGTTCTTATTGTCGTTTTCTATCCCGATCATGTGATCCTCTCTTCTAGAGAGTGTGTCCGCTTTTCCCATGGAGGTACCGGGTTTGTTTACCAGTACATAATCGAATCGTGATAAATACATTGCCCATCGAGCTTGGCACCTATTGAGATCTTGCGTTTTCATAAACCACTGTAGGTTTTTGTGGTCTGTCCATATTTCGAACTGGTGACGTGCACCTTCTAGGTGGTGTCTCCATTGCTCCAGTGCGAGTATGATGGCTAGCATCTCTTTGTCAGCTATGGTGTAATTGCGCTGTTCGGGGGTCATACTATGTGACATGTACGATACGGGATGCCATTTGTCGTCTATTTTAGTCGATAATACGGCACTGACAGCAAAGTCCAAGGCGTCGCATTCGACTCTGTATGGGGTTGTGTCATCCGGATATGCTAGTACCGGTGCTGAGATAAATGCATTTTTAAGCGTTTCAAACGCTGTTTGTTGATCTTTTCCCCAGATCCAGGGTTGATCTTTCTTTGTTAGGTCGTGTAAGGGTCGTGCAATTAAGCTATAATTGGCGATAAATCGGCAATAGAAATTTGCTAAGCCTAAGAAGCTTCGCACGCCTTTCAATGTGGTGGGAACGGGCCAATCTTGCACTCCTTTCACTTTCTCATGGTTCATAGATACTCCATGTTCCGATACATCCATGCCCAGCATGTCGACCTTGGTTACTCCAAAGAAACATTTCTCGGGTTTGACGAACAAATCGTTGTTCCGGAGTTTTTCTAGAACTCTACGTACTAGTTCGATATGCTTTTGTCTATTGCCATCTTTCGAGAATATGAGTAGGTCGTCAAGATAGATTATGATAACGTCATCCATATCCAAGAATATCTCGTTCATCATCTGTTGGAACGTGGCGGGGCTATTGCACATTCCGAAGTACATGATGAGAGATTCAAAGGATCCTAAATGACAAACAAAAGCTCCCTTCCATTCATTGCCTTCTTTGATGCGAACATTGTTATATCCCCATCGGAGATCCATCTTGGTGAACAATTTAGCTCCTTTGAGCTTATCTATGATTTGTGAGATTAAGGGTAACAGATAATTGTTCTTTACCGTTCCTTCGTTCAAGTACCTATAGTCCATGACCATGCGTTTCTTTCCATCTTTCTTGGGGATGAAGAAGACTGGCGATGTCTGGGGCGATTTAGAAGGGCGGATATATCCTTTGGAGAGCTGGTCGTCGACAAAGGCTTTCACCTCGTCCTGCTCTTGTGGGCTTAATTTGATCAGACGCCCCTTCTTTGGCATGAAATCGTCCTTGAGATCTACTGCATGGTTCCAGGGTTTCCTTTCAGGCATTCTCTCGCTTGCCTTTTTGGAAAAGACGTCCAGGTAGTCGTGATATTCCGCGGGTACAAGCTTTGCGGCTTCTGAAGTGTCTGGAACTTCTATCATGCTTACTTTATGCTGGTGGTAAGCGTATTCTATTTCATGTGCTTCAGTTTTAGACCGAGCGAGATGTTTAAGTGCTGCACAACTTGGTGGGCACTTATCCATAGTGACCGTTCCTGTGATCCAATCAATAGTAGGGTTGTGGTTTCTGAGCCACGTGTATCCTAGGATTAATTGATTTTTTCCCAGGTTTGTGACATCCGCAGTTACTTTCTCACGGTGTCCTTGGTAATCTATTATGAGCGAGGCGGTGTATGCTATTCCGCCAGCTGAGTTAGCTGTTCCATCCACATTGTAGACTGGTATGATGAGCTTGAGGGGTTGCATTGGAATTCTATTTTCCTTTGCCCATTTTAGGTCAATGAATATGCCGGTGGCACCACTGTCTAGCAGGGCTTGGCATTCTGTTTTTGTAGTTTTTGTTATTATGTCGATTTTTACAAATAGCTCGTGGAGTGGTTTCATAGTTCTCACGCATCGCTCCGTCAGGTTCAAAGACAAGCTATTTTTATTTTTTATGTAAGCGGAATTAAGTGTCACTTCCCGGTGACTGCGCTCCTTTTCGGAGATCACCGCTTCGGTTATGTCATCTGGTAGGCTACCACATCGAGATGACGGAGATAAAGAAAAGGAAGAAATGCTATCGCTACTCAAAGGGGAAAAACTATTCGAAGTATGTAATTGAAACGGGTGAGCACTATCTTGGCGTCGCACCCTCGAATGATTTGGTACCAAATTAAAGAAACTATCGGAAGAAGAAGAAATAAAACTAGGGTCCATATTGGCTAAACTATTACCTGATATAGTTAGCCCTATTCTTTTCCCTGATACGCCTCCACATCTTTGAAGTATGCCCTTGCTGCATCGAAGTCCATGCCGTGTATTGCGGCTTGCCAATTCAGTTGACCCGTTGGCCGCGGGTTGGAGAGGTTTGCGAGAGGGGGAGGGGAGGGTACGGCGTGTTGGTTTGTTAATGCAGTTCCTTCTGTGGCACGTACTCATTTAGATTTGAATTGGGAACATTCTTTTCGGTGTCCTCCACGATGAAATCCACATTTAGCACACGCGGTGCTCTTGGCCTTGCAGTCGCAAGCAAGGTGGCCTTCTTTGCCACAATTGTAGCAGCCCTGGGTTGAGCGGCCTATTTCTTCCCGGTTGTCGGAGGTTGCGCGATTGATCTCCATTGCGTTGGGGTCGCGCCTTGTTTGGTTCGCTTGGAACCGTGATTCGAATGACTCAATTGCATTGGTGTATTTTTGTACCATGCTGATGAATGTGTGGAGGCTAGCGGGCCTTTCTCCTTGCATGAACATATGTCGGACGATGTCCTGGCGGACGGATTGCTCAAGAAGCATTACTCCTGTGCTTTCCTCGACCTGAGCTTGATTGAAGAGGGCAAGCCACTGGGTGAGGAAGACCTGTGTCCTCTCGTTTCGACCTTGTTTTCGAGCAATGAGTCGCCGGGTGGCAATTTCTTTTTCATTGCCGATCCTGAATCGGTCATTGAGGAGCTTTTCGATTTGCCCCAGTGATAGCCATGGCATGTTATTGTCACGCTGCTTCTTGATTTCGGTGCGAGCCCATGCTCCAGCACCATTCTTGTCCTTTTCGCCAGACTCGACGCCTATCCTCGAGAAGACTGCGAGGTTCCAGTCTTTCTGTCCACCTATTCTTTGTTCGCCAAAGATGGACAGATTTGTTTCTCAGAAGACCAGCATCTTGGTCCACCATTCGTCGAATTTGTTATATGATCCATCAAACAATCCGGGGTCCTTGACCACCTCTGCTCGTTTCGATTTGGGTTCGTCGAAACTATGTGCGGGTTCCTCGTCGCGCTCTTCTCTCTCTTGGTCCAAGCGGGCCTCGAGGTCGCGATTTCTTTGTTCGGCTGCGGTCAGCCGATCCATTGTTTGTTGCAAGAGCTTGCTCAGCGAGGCGAGCTGATCGGCGAGTCAGGCACCACTGTTTGTTGAGGAGCCGAGGCGACGCTGGCTCATGGTGGGGGTGGTCATTTCCTCGTCTGAGGGGAGGTCGTACAGGCTGCTCATTGTAGTCGAATTCTATATGTGACTGGTAAAAGTCGAGGGTGTCATCTTTGAGTACAGGGGCTTTGTCGAGGCAGTGGTTTAAAAATTCGTCTTGTAACCACTGAGGAAAGTCGGGTGCGAATTCAAGGGCATATGGAATGTCCCGGATAATTATATCGTTAGGGTCGAAGTCTTCGTCGATCGGGAGTCATTCTGAGATATCGGTTGAAACTGCGATGTAGTTCTTGTTGCGGAGGGCGCGCCAATCATTTCTGTATAAGTCGCTAAAGTCCATAAAACGTGCTGTAAGAAAAACTCGTATGCATCGTGGTCGCACACTAACTCCGCGATTGTTGGGGGCAGGGGAGGAACCGGGGATTGCCTGGCTACGGCTCTCGATTTAGCTCAATTAGGCTGCAGATCTTAAACTCATAGAGTCTGCGATGCGAGGTTTGCACGGTTGTCTCCGCTGCGCTGACCCAATATGCGCTAAGGGATTGATCCTTATTTTTCTGCGGCTGGAAGGGTCCTCTCGAATGAGGTCTACCCCAGCAAAGCGAACAGAAGCTACGCCAGACAAGCGTATAGATGCAGTGGAGAGAAGGTCGCAGTCCTTCTGTGGTAACGGTACAACCGCCTGCTATCCAGGTAGAGCCTTAACTCTGGCTATCGAGTGTGATGAGACTATCCCTTAATGCTGGGAGCCGTGTATGGCGAGGTAGAGATAAGAGTGGGGTGGTATGTAACGGTGCCGGTGAGGTGAGGTAGAAGAAAGAGTCTGTTCTTATGAAAGCAACCGTAGCCTATGCAGCTAGGTCACCTCGATAATCACAAACTATGGGAGGAGCGTGGTAAGGCTAGGAGAAACTAACCAGAACAGACTGAGGTCTGCTGGCCATTGTATTCATGTCTTATATACTATACAGGTGTGTGCACGGACCACATGAGGGCCGGTATTACTACGATAAGGATTGGTAATGTAAGCTATATATGGTTAGACTATTCTCACGAGTATGGGAGTATTCCCATGAACGAGGTATACACATGTGAGGCTATGCTATGATGTCATAGATAAGTGATAAGGTCACGTGAGGTCACATGACTGATCATGTGATGAATATCAAGTCACGTGATCGAGAAAATGAAAGGAATAAAATAGAAAAAGTTAGGTTAACGAGGGAGTTCGTAACACATGGCACTGAAGGATTCTTCTGATGAAAGTCTGCGATGGCTTCACTTGCCAACCTTTTAAAGTTGCTCGTAGATTCCCAGGTACAATTGCTTTCATCATAACCTTTCCAGTACATGAGGTATTGGAATCCTCAGCCAATGGGTCTACTATCAACAATGTACTCCACTTTATACTTGTTATTGCCTTCATCATTCATGGAAACCAATCTGGGGCAAACTATAAATTGATCTTCCAGAGGTTTTATATATGGCTTAATGCATGAAATGTTCACAATGTTGTGTACCCTATTTGATTTGGGGAATAATAATTTGACAGCATTGGTATACACATTGATGACCTGGTAAAGTCCTATTCATCATTCCATAAGCTTCTTTGCTAGTCAATCCAAAAGTGTGAGATGTTCAGTTGAAAGAAGTATGAGATTGCCAATTTTGTAATTGGGAGCAGAACATCTATGTTTGTCAGCTTGCTGACTCATCTGCTTCTGTGCCTTTTTCAGGTTTAGGGCTATGGTTATATGGGTTTTTTCTATTTTTTCAGCAAATTCTTTAGCTGCCAGTGCTTTAACTATAAGGGATTCAACCCCAAGGCGTGGCACATATGTGCATGTGACTTGGAATGGACCATGATTTTTCCACATGTAATCTCTATAAAGTTCAGCTGTTCCTTTTGCTGTGATTGATTTGTTTGTGGGAATTAGAACAACTTCTTTGAAGAAGTAATCTACTATGATAAGAATAGCATCAAAGCCTTTGCTATTGGGGAGTCCCATGATGAAATTAGCAGAGATGGAACTCTAGGATTGCTCAGTGACAGGAAGAGGTTGTGATAAACCAGCCGATGGTTGATTGGATGGTTTCATATATGCACACCTATCACATGACTTACAGTAGTCTATAATGTCTTGTTTGACTTGAAGCCAACTATAGTAGCAGTGGACAAAGTTGAGTGTCTTTTGAGCTCCTTTATGTCCGAAGAAGAGGTGGTCATGGAATTGGGTAATTACCCCCCTTCTAAGGTCCACAGGCACCTAGATTTTATCTTGGTAGTGCCATAATTCATGGAGGATCATTCTGTCAAGGGCTTTCAACCCTGAATGAGCTTCTTTTATTCTATCAAAGAGTGAGATCTCCTCAAAAGATCATATTCTTTCTAAGGAAATGACTATTGTGTTTTTGTTATCTTCTTCGATGCTGATCATGTGATCTTCTCATCTAGAGAGGGCATTGGCTTTTTCCATGGAAGTTCCTGGTTTGTTAACCAAGATGTAGTCAAAGTGGGATAAATATTGTACCTAGCAAGCTTGATGCCTATTGAGATCTTGCAATTTCATGAAATATTGCAAGTTTCTATGATCTGTCCATATCTTGAATTGGTGTCTAGCACCTTTGAGATGATGTCTCCACTGTTTGAGTGCTAAAATGATGGCTAGCATCTATTTGTCAGCTATAGTATAGTTGCACTGTTCAGGGGTCATCGAGTGGGACATGTATAACACTGGATGCCATTTGTCATTTATTTTAGTTGATAGGACTGCGCCAACTGCAAAGTCCAAGGCATCACATTCAACTCTATATGGGATTGTGTTATTCAGATATGCCAGTACCAGTGCCAATGTGAATTTTTGCTTAAGCATGTCAAATGCATTCTGTTGGGCTTCTCCCCAGACCCATGGTTGGTCTTTCTTGGTTAGGTTGTGAAGAGGTCAAGTGACAAGACTATAGTTATCTATAAATTGGCAGTAGAAGTTGGCTAGTCCTAAGAAGCTACAGACACCCTTAAGGGTCATGGGGACTGGCCAGTTTTGTACACTTTTGACTTTTTCATGGTTCATCAAGACACCATATTCCAATATGTCCATGCCCAGCATGTCGACCTGCTTAACTCCAAAGAAGCACTTTTCATGTTTCACAAAGAGGTCATTTTTGTGCAAGCACTTGAGGACCTTCTGGACAACTTCCTAATGTTTTTTAATGTTGTTGTACTTTGAGAAGATGAGCAGATCATTGAGATATATAATGATACAATTGTCCATATTGGCAAAGATTTCATTCATCATTTGCTAAAACATGGCAGGACTATTGCACATTCCGAAGTACATGATGAGGGGTTTATAAGCTCCAAGGTGACAGACAAAAGCACCTTTCCATTTATCGCCTTCTTTGATTCATACATTGTTGTAGCCCCAACAAAGGTCCATTTTGGTGAAGATTTTAGATTCTTTTAATTTATCTATGATTTGCGAAATCAATGGCAGTGGATAGTTATTTTTCATGGTGCCTTCATTTAGATATCTATAATGCATAACCATGCATTTTTTTCCATCTTTCTTGGGTATGAAGAAGACAGGGGAAGTTTGTGGTAATTTAGAGGATCCAATGTACTCTTTTGATAACTAGTTGTCCACAAAGGCTTTGACTTTGTCCTGTTCTTGGGGAGATAACTTGATCAATTGACCCTTTTTTGGTATGAAATCTTCCTTTAGATCTACTGTGTGGTCCCAGGATTTTCACTCTGACATTCACTCGCTTGCCTTCTTTGAGAAGATATCTATAAACTCATGGTATGGTTCAGGAACAAGCTTCTTGGCTTCTTCCACATCAGTGGGTATGTATTTCCCATCATTGACTTTAGCTATGTGGTAACCATAATTGATTTCATGGGTTTCTATGTGATTTATGTAGCTATATTGAAGAGCTGCACATGATTTTGGGCAGCAATTCATGACCACAGAACCTTGTATCCAATTAATGGAAGAGTTGTGATCTTGCAGCCATGTGTATCCAAGGATTATGTGGTTTTTTCCAAGATTGGTGATATCTGCCATAATTTTCTCATGGTGTCCTTGGTGATCTATTACTATAATAGTGGCATATGCTATGCCACCTGCCAAGTTGATTGTACCATTGATGTTATAAACCAATATAACGTTTTCTAAGGGTTGCAAAGGGATACATTTCACCTTTGTCCATGTGCTGTCAATAAATATTCCTATTGCAATGCTGTCTAGCAGGGCATTGACTTCTGTTTTTTGGGTTTTTGTAATTATATCTATTTTTACAAATAACTCTCTGAGTGGCTTTAGAGTGCACACTCATTTATCTGTCAAGTTTGAAGACAAGTTATTTTTATTTTATTTATACACAGAATTAAGCATCATTTCCTGGTGACTGCACTCCTTTTTGGAGTTTGCTGTATCAGTTAAGGTATCTGGTAGGCTACCACATTAAGATATCACAGATGAAAGAGAAGAACAAGAACTATCTAAGTTTACATTGCTATTGAGATTGGAAAAACTATTTGAAATGGATAAGGAAAACAGGTGAGCACTATCTTGGCATCACACCCTCAATCAAGATGAAACTAAATTAAAAAAATCAGGTAAAGAACTATGTATGTATTTAGGATCTGTATTGCTCAGTATACTACTTGACATGTCTGAGCCTACTCTTTTTCCTGTGTAAACTCAAGGTCCCTAAAGCATGCTCATGCTGCCTCAAGGTTCATGCCTTAAATGGCAGCTTCCAGTTGACCTGTCTGGCAGGTTGAGAGAGGGTTGCAAGGGGGCAACCAAGGGGGGGTGCAGCATTTTGATTTGTTAATGCAGTTTCTTCTGTGGCATGCACTTGCCTTGGTTTGAATTTAGAGCACTCCTTTCTATGCCCTTCTCTATGGAATCTGCATTCTGCACAGGCCATGCTCTTGGCCTTGTAGTCTCTTGTGAGATGTTCCTCTTTACTGTAGTTATAGCAGCCTCAGAAAGTGCAGTTAACTTTCCAATTGTTGGATTGTGTGACATCAATGTCCATGGCATTGGGATCCCAGTTGGACTGGCAGGATCCATTGAATTGAGATTCAAATGACTTGAGGGTATTGGCATAATCTTGTACTTTTCACAAGAATTCATGCAGGCAATTTGGTCATTCACTTTGCATATACATATGTTTGATGATATCTTGTCAAACTCCTTGTTCAAGCAAGACTATGTCCATTGCTTCATTGCACTCTGCTTGGTCATAGAGTACAAGCCATTGTGTGAGGTACACTTGTGTCCTCTTGTTTCAATATTGTTTTCATGCCATTAGTTTCTTGGTTGCAATTTCTTTTTCATTTCTGATTTGAAAATGATTGGCAAGGAGTTTTTCCAGTTTCTGCCATTTTAGCCAAGGTACATCTAAGTCACAGCTATTGCGAACATTGTCGTAACCTAATTCTGCCCCTAGTCTAGGGTTCCCCTTCAGGCATTCCCCCTGTTTGCTCATAGCCGCACGCTTATCCCAGTGCTTCTCCCCTGGTCACATGACAGCTAGATGCTGGTCATCATGTGACATCTATCGTGGCGAGTACTATTTACTATTGTTTACCTTTTTATAGACACCCGGCCTCTTCACCTTTCATTGGCCGACAATCTCCTGATCTTGCCCTGCATCTTGTATCTTGATAGATCTCGATTGCATCTCAATCTTGTCTTCATCTATCTATAGATCTGCCACACCTCATGGTATGTGGCCCCTCTTCATACTTCTCATGGTCCCTGGCATCTCTTCCATTCTGCCACACCACGTTGTTGCCTCACAGCTTTATCTATCCCCTTGTAGTATGTGCCAGCCCTTATGTCATGGTCCATGCACACTGTAGCATAGTATATATAGTATGGAATCACCGATAGCAAGACCCCAGTCTTGTTATATTCAGTTTATGTCCTAGACACCTGTCAGTCTACCTAGCGACCTATCTGTCTGCGACTCATCAAGAGCTACCACTTTATCTTCGAGTCACCATCAATAGAAGGGCGTATCTGTAGGTATAACCTACAAGCAGAACCCCATAGACACGTATACTGGCACATATCCTTTTCCTAACCCTAAATCCTTGATCCTCAATAGCTTCCGCTTCAACAGCACTTTTTGATTTTGGTTCACACCCAGGCACCTGCTCCATTTTTGTCCTTTTTTTCCTCAGTGCCAATATGGAAGAAGATGGCAAGATTTCAATTTTTCTCACCATTTATTTTGTGCTCTCTGAACACATTTAGATTCATTTCTCTAAATACGAGCATCTTTGTCTACCATTCATTGAATTTAAAGTAGAAACCTGTCATACATCCCAGGGTCTTTTACTACCTCCACTTTCTTAACATCTTGTTCGAGCTCATTGGCCTTTCACTTGCCTCCTTAGCTTGATCTTGCCTCTCTTGGTCCAGCTGGTTTTGGAGGTCTTCAGCCTTTGCTTTGACCGCTTCCTATAGAACTTGGATTATGTAATAGAAGAAACAGCAAAGCATGTTCTATGGTAGAGAAAGTATTCTCTAGTAGAAAACTTACTAGAGGTTTAGAGTGGTGTTATGGATAACTTGGTTTAGGAATTGATCTTGTAGATCTGACTAGTTTCTAATAGAAAATTCATTATCATTCAGGGTCTGATCTGGTCCCTATTTATATTACTTAGTACATGATTAAGTAATATAAAACAGATAAGGAAACACCAATAGCAATAGTAGCTCTTATCTCTAGTGACTCGTAATGACTTATTATGAATAATCCTATGTGTTATCTATCAATAGGGTGAATAGTTCTTGTCTATGAGTCATATGGAGTCATAGTGAATCATAGTGAGTCATAAGGGAAAATGTAAAGATAGAACATTCTAGAATTGATATAGAGAATAGCTAAGTATATCTAAATAATTAAATTCTCAACACTTCCAGCCTGACCATCATAGTGGACAGTTGCTCAGTTAGCAATTTGAGCTGATCTACGAGTGTGGCAGCAGAATCTCTTCTTGAGCCACAGAGAGATGTTGTGCTGATGGTGGAGGTGTTGAGGGGGCCCAGAATATCAAAGAGATGAGAGCCACTCATTGTTGTAATTGAATTCTATGGAGGATTGATAGAAGTTGAGGATATCATTGAGTAGTACAGGAGCTCAGTTGTGAAAGCGACTACTAGCCGGACGACTAGGTCACCTCGATAATCACAAACTATGGATAGGAGTGTGTATGGCTAGGAGAAAACTAACCAGAACAGACTAAGGTCTGCTGGTCTTTGCATTCAAGATTATTACAGGTGAGTGTGCACGGACCACATGAGGGCCAGTACATATTACTACAATAAGACTTACTGATATATGCTATATATGGCTATATGGTTCTCACGAGTGTGGGAGTATTCCCATGAACGAGGTAAACACATGTGAGGCTATGCTATGATGTCATAGATATGAGATAAGGTCATGTAACATCACAGGACTGATCATGTGACAAATATCAAGTCATGTGATCAAGAAAATGAAGAGAATAAAATAGAAAAGGTTTGGTTCCGTAGGAAGGTCGTAACATTACCCTCCTTCTATGAGCGAGATTCCAGATTGCCTATGCTTCGGTGGTTGATCCTGAAGTGAAGTTTTCTATTTTCATGGTAAAAAGCGAGTCAAATAGCTCACGGGCCATTTTCAGCTTGCGCGGTGCTGCGGGATTTAGTCTATGAAAGTCCACGATTGCTTTGCTGGCCGATCTTTTAAGGTTGCTCACTGATTCCCAAGTACGATCTGATTCGTTATATCCTTTCCAATGAACCAAGTATTGGAAACCACGACTGATAGGGCAAGAATTGACTATCTTTTCCACTTTGAATTCCTCGTTTCCTTCATCATCCATGGATACCGGTCCAGGACATTAGATAGGCTGTCCTTCGAGTGGTTCTATGTATGGTTTGACACGTAACACATTTACTATGTCATGGGCATGGTTCAATTTTGGGAACAAGAGTTTGACAGCATTACTATATACGTCTATGACCTGGTAAGGTCTGATCCATCTCTTGGTTAATTTCCTAGAGGGTCACTCTGCGAGTTCCAGGTGTTCCATCAATAGCAATACAAGATTGCCCGGTTTGTAATCCGGTGTGTGGGAATGATGTTTGTCAGCTTGCTGACTCATCCTATGTTGGGTACGTTCCAGATTCTCTTTTGCTAATTGCAGGTTGGTCTTCATCTGGTTGGCGAATTCTTTAGCAGCCAGTGCTTTAACTATTGCGGCTTCAAAGCTGATATAAGGAGTGAAGCTCTTAGTGAGCTGGAAAGGTGCAAAGCCGGTTACTGAAGATTTGGTATTGTTAATATTAAACTGGGCAAGGGCTAGCCATTCAATCCATTTATCTTGCTTTTCTGCGATATATAGGCAGAGATATTGATTGAGTTCTCTATTTACACGCTCAGTTTGTCCATCTGTTTGCGGGTGATATGCCATTGACATCTTCTTTTCTATAGATAAGAGTTTCAATAAATCCGTCATCATCTGGGATGCGAATTGGAGTCCTCAGTCGCTGACCAAGCTATCAGGTAAGCCGTGATGGCACCATACGTAGTCCCTGTACAGTTCGGCTGTTTCTTTGGCTGTAACCATTTTCTTTGTGGGAATAAACATGACTTCTTTGGAGAATCGGTCTACAACCACGAGGATACTGTCGAATCCATAACTCTTGGGTAATCCTGTGATGAAGTCAGAAGTCAGCTGATACTGATTTCTAAGGTCCTTCTGCCATTTCCAAGGGTTGGAGCTTGCCGGCAGGTGCTTTGTTGGTTGGTTTCATGCACACACACTGATCATAGGATTTGCAATATGTGACTATGTCATTTTTGGCTCTGGGCCAGCTATAATAACGAGATATGAATTTGGCTGTCTTTTTGGCACCTTTGTGACCGAATAGGGGGTGATCGTGGAACGATGTGATCACTGCTTGTCATAGTTCAGTGGGAACCCACATCTTGCTATTGTAATACCATATTCCATTTTGATTTATGGATCCATTGGGTTGACTATGTTTGGGTTGCTCTTCTTTGATCCGGTCAAAGAGGGCTATATCAAGCGTCACCTGCACACGATGATCGGGGATAACAATCTGGTTTTTGTTATCATTTTCAATCCCGATCATGTGATCCTCTCTTCTAGAGAGTGCGTCTGCTTTTCCCATCGAGGTACCTGGTTTGTTTACCAGTACATAATCGAATTGCGATAAGTATATTGCCCATCAAGCTTGGCATCTATTGAGATCCTGCGCTTTCATGAACCATTGGAGGTTTTTATAATCTGTCCATACTTTGAATTGGTGCCTAGCACCTTTGAGGTGGTGCCTCCATTGTTCAAGGGCAAGTATGATGGCGAGCATCTCTTTATTAGCTATGGTATAATTATGCTGCTCAGGGGTCATGCTATGTGACATGTACGATATGGGATGCCATTTATCGTCTATTTTGGTCGAGAGTACTGCACCGACGGCAAAGTCTGAGGCATTGCATTCGACTCTATATGGAGTTGTATCATCCAGGTACGCTAGTATTGGAGCCAAGATGAAGGCATTCTTAAG
The DNA here is from genome assembly GCA_038090455.1 of Garcileccinum viscosum. Classification (NCBI taxonomy): domain Eukaryota; kingdom Fungi; phylum Basidiomycota; class Agaricomycetes; order Boletales; family Boletaceae; genus Garcileccinum; species Garcileccinum viscosum. Next base: position 22,893 of record JBBPMT010000037.1, read on the forward strand.
CGTCTCAAACGCTGTTTGTTGATCTTTGCCCCAGACCCAGGGTTGATCTTTCTTTGTTAGATCATGAAGGGGTCATGCAATAAGACTATAATTGGTGATGAATCGGCGATAGAAGTTGGCTAAGCCTAGGAAGCTTCACACGCCTTTCAAGGTGGTGGGAACAGGCCAATCTTGCACGCCTTTCACTTTCTCATGATTCATTGATACACCATGTTCGGAGACGTCCATGCCTAGCATGTCAACTTTGGTTACTCCAAAGAAACACTTCTCAGGTTTGACGAACAGATCATTGTTCCGGAGTTTTTCTAAAACTCTATGTACTAATTCGATATGTTTCTTTCTATCATTGTCTTTTGAGAAGATCAAGAGGTTGTCGAGATAAATAATTATAATGTCGTCCATATCCGAGAATATCTCATTCATCATTTGCTGGAACATGGCTGGGCTATTACACATTTCGAAGTACATAATGAGAGGTTTGAAGGATCCAAGATGACAAACAAAAGCTCCCTTCCATTCGTCTCCTTTTTTGATATGAACGTTGTTGTATCCCCATCAGAGATCCATTTTGGTGAACAATTTAGCTCCTTTGAGCTTATCTATGATTTGCGAGATTAAAGGCAATGGGTAGTTGTTTTTGACCATTCCTTTGTTGAGGTATCTATAGTCCATGACCATCCGTTTCTTTCCATCTTTCTTGGGGATAAAGAAGACGGGTGAGGTTTGTGGCGATTTCGAGGGGTGGATATATCCTTTGCCTAGTTGGTCTTCTACAAAGGCCTTCACTTCGTCCTGCTCCTGGGGGCTTAATTTGATTAGATGCCCCTTTTTGGTATGAAATTGGGTTTTAGATCTACAGCATGATCCCAAGATTTTCTTTCAGGCATTCTCTCACTTGCCCTTTTGGAGAATATATCCAAATAATCGTGGTATTCCACAGGTACTAGTTTCATGGCTTCGGATGCATCTGGTACATCTATCATGCTTACTTTGTGGCTATGGTAAGCGTATTCTATTTCATGAAGTTCCGTTTTAGAACGGGCGAGGTGTTTAAGTGCTGCACAGCTCGGCGGGCACTTGTCCATGATGACCATTCCTGCGATCCAATCAATTGTAGGGTTGTGGTTTCTCAGCCATGTATATCCAAGGATTAGTTGATTCTTCCCTAGATTGGTGATATTGGCTGTGACCTTTTTGTGATGTCCCTGGTAATCTGAGGCAGTGTATGCGATGCCTCCTGCCAAGTTTACAGTTCCGTCGACGTTGTATACTGGTATTACGAGGTCGAGGGGTTGCATCGGAATTCTATTTTCCTTTGCCCATCTTTGGTCGATAAATATGCCTGTGGTGCTGCTGTCTAGCAGGGCTTGGCATTCTGTTTTTGTGGTTTTTGTAATTATATTGATTTTTACAAATAGCTTGCAGAGTGGTTTAAGGGTTCTCATGTGTCGCTCTGTCAGGTTCGAAGACAAGCTATTTTTATTTTTTGTGTAAGCGGAATTAAGTGTCACTTCCTGGTGACTGCGCTCCTTTTCAGAGATTGCCGCTTTGGTTGAGTCGTCTGGTAGGCTACCACATCAAGATGACAGAGAAGAAGAAGAAAAACTATCTAAATTACATTCACTATCGAGGTCGGAAAAGCTATTGGAAGTATGTAAAGAAAACGGGTGAGCACTATCTTGGCGTCGCACCCTCAATCGTACTGGTACTAGATTGAAAAAGGAATTGTTTAAAAATGAAATGAAAATGGGGTCCGTATTGGTTAGACTACTACCTGATGTGTCTAACCCTACTCTTTTCCCTGGTGTGCTTCGAGATCTTTGAAGTATGCTCAAGCAGCGTCGAAGTCCATGCCGTGGATGGCGGCTTGCCAGTTAGGTTGCCCAGCTGGTCTGGGGTTTGAGAGCATTGCGAGGGGGCAAGGGGAGGGAGGAGGTACAGCGTATTGGTTTGTTAATGCAGTTCCTTCTGCGGCATGTATGCGTTTCGATTTAAACTGGGAGCATTCCTTACGATGCCCTCCATGGCGGAATCCGCACTCAGTGCAAGTGGTGCTTTTTGCTTTGCAGTCTTGAGTGAGGTGGCCTTCTTTGCCACAATTGTAGCATCCCCAAGTAGACTGGCCAATGTCTTCTCGGTTGTCAGATGTTTGTGTGTGATCTATGTCCATGGTGTTTGGATTGTGACGGTTGGAGTTCTGAAATCAAGACTTGAATGACTTGATTGCATTGGCATATTTTTGGACCACACCAATGAAGTTGTGGAGGCCAGTGGGCCTTTTTTGCTGCATAAACATATGGCGTATAATGTCTTGCCTGACGGATTGCTTGAGGAGGATGACACCGGTCCCTTCTTCTATCTGGGCTTGATCGTAAAGAGCCAGCAATTGCATAAGGAAGACTTGTATCCTCTTGTTATGCCCTTGTTTCCGCACCATGAGTCTGCAGGTGGCTATTTCTTTTTTGTTCCCAATGTGAAATCGGTCATTGAGAAGTTTTTCGATCTGTGCCAGAGAGAGCCAGGGCACATTGTTGTCGCGGTGTTTTTTGATTTCGGTTCGGGCCCATGCGCTGGCTCCATTTTAATCCTTTTCTCCACTATCGACGCCTATCTGCGAGAAGACTGCTAGGTTCCAGTCTTTTTGGCCACCAAGTCTATGTTCGCCAAAAACAGAAAGGTTGGTCTTGCGGAACACCAACATCTTCATCCACCATTTGTTGAATTTGCTATATGATCCATCGAACAAGCCGGGGTCTTTTATGACTTCTGCCCTTTTGGATTTAGGCTTGTCGAAGCCATAGGCCGGTGGGTCATCTTCTCATTCTTCCCACTCTTGATTGAGTCGGGCCTCCAGGTCGCAGTTCTGTTGTTTGGCCGCAGTCAACCGATCCATTGTTTGTTGCAGTAACTCGCTCAGCGATGCGAGTTGATTGGCAAGTCGGTGCCCACTGCTTGTTCTGGAGCCGAGGTGATGGTGGCTCATTGTGGGGGTAGGCATCTCTGAATCTATGGGGTCCATTGAGTATCCCTTGGTGGTCATAATAGTTGAATTCGATTTGCGATTGATAAAAGTTGGTTGTGTCTTCTACAAGGACTGGGGTTTTATCGAGGCAGTGCTCCAAGAATTTGTTTTGGAGCCAAAGAGGGAAGTCTGGTGCAAACTCTATAGCGTATGGGATGTCACGGATGATAGTGTCATTGGGGTCAAAGTCTTCGTTGACTGGGAGGCATTCTGAGATGTCGGTGGAGATTGCGATGTAGTTCTTGTTTCGTAGTGCCCTCCAATCATTACCGTAGAGGTCAGAAAAGTCCATATAATGCTAAACAAAAACTCCTATGCGTCGCAGTCGCACAGTAACTCCATGATTGTTGAGGGTGGAGGGGGGAACCGGGTTCTGCCTGGCTACGGCTGAAGATTTAGCTCTCTGAGGCTGCAAATCTTTAACTTGTAGAAATCGCAATGTGAGGTTTGCACAGTATGCTCCACTGTGCTGACCCACTATGCGCTGAGGGATTGATCCTTGTTTGTACGGCGGTCAGAAGGGTCCTCTCGAATGAGGTCTACCCTGACAATGAGAACCGTCACGTATGCCAGACGAGTGTATGTATGCAGTGGATGCAGTAGTTGCAGTCTACCAGTGGTAACGGTACAACCAGCTGACTGTTACAGCAAGTGCCTTAACTCTGGCAATCGAGTATAAATCGAGACAAGTCCCTTGACGCTGGGAACCATGTATGACAATGTGAGAGTAAAAGTGGTGGCATGTAATGGTGCCGGTGAGGTGAAGTAGAAGATGGGGAGTCTGTTCTTATGAAAGCAACTACTAGCTGGACGACTAGGTCACCTCGATAATCACAAACTATGGATAGGAGCATGTATGGCTAGGAGAAAACTAACCAGAACAGACTGAGGTCTGCTGGTCTTTGCATTCAAGATTATTACAGGTGAGTGTGCACGGACCACATGAGGGCCGGTATTACTACAATAAGACTTACTGATATATGCTATATGAAAGCAACCACTAGCATGAGCTATGGTACTTCAACAAGTTCAGACAATGATGGACTCCATATAGGCTAGAGGGAATCTAACCAGAACAAACTGAGGTCTGCTGGTCATTGTATTTGCACTATATATACTGTAGCTATCAGTGCACGGACCACATGAGGGCCGGCACTATTACAAAGCATGTTGGTAATGTATACTATAAGTAGCTATATTGGTCTCACGGTCATGAGAGAGTTCCCATACATGTGTACTATGCATGTTTATGATGTTATGGTCTGGACCTATGACGTACTTATCTATGTAAGCTATGTCACGTGATGTCACGTGATGTGTCATGTGATGAGTATCAAGTCACGTGACCGAGGAAATATCTATCGATAGTGAAAAAGAAAGGGAGTTTAACGAGGGTCATAACATTACCCCCCTTCTAGAGCGGAGATTCCAGATCCGCAAAAGACCGAGTCGGAGATGAGGGCGGAGTACAACATCCTGAGGTAAAGTTCACAAGGGGAGTACTGAAAACTGTGTCAAACAGTTCGCGTGCCATTTTCAATTTCCGAGGTGCCATGGGGTTATTTCGATGGAAGTTGGCGATAGCCTTTGAGGCTGACTTCTTGAGATTCGTGGCTGATTCCCAAGTGCGATCGCTTTCTTCATAACCTTTCCAATGAACAAGGTATTGGAATCTGTGACCTATGGGTCGGCTATCAACTATATACTCGACTTCATATTCTTCGTCACCTTCGTCATTAACCGATACTGGACCGGGGCGTACAACTGGTTGTCCATCAAGTGGTTCTATATATGGTTTAACACGAGACACATTGACAATGTCGTGTGCTCAGTTCGATTTCAGGAACAATAGTTTGACGGCATTGGTGTACACGTCAATGACCTGATATGGTCCTATCCATTTTTCGGTTAACTTCCGGGCTGGTCGATCTGATAACGTCAAGTGATCGGTCGAAAGAAGTACGAGATCTCTGATTTTGTAATCGGGTGCCGGTTTTCTATGTTTGTCAGCTTGCTGACTCATCCGCTGACGTGCGCGTTCCAGGTTTCTTTTGGCTATGTCATGGGAAGCGCTAATTTCGTCGGCGAATTCTTTAGCTGCCGGAGCTTTGACTTGTTTGGGTTCAACCCCGAGTCGTGGACTATAGATTTTTGTTAACTGGAAGGGACTATATCCAGTAGACGACGATTTGGTGTTGTTAAAGTTAAATTGTGCGATGGCCAGCCAATCCACCCATGTATCTTGCTTCTCTGCTATGTAGAGTTGTAGATATTGGTTCAATTCCCAATTGACCCTTTCAGTTTGTCTGTCCATTTGTGGGTGGTATGCGGAGGACATCTTCTTTTCTATTTTGAGGAGTTTCAATAAGTCCATCATCATTTGAGATGCGAACTGGGGGCCTCGGTTGCTGACCAAGCTGTCGGGGAGTCCATGATATTTCCACACATGGTCTCTATACAATTCGGCTGTGCCTTGAGCGGTGACCATTTTGTTCGTGGGAATTAGGACGACTTCTTTGGAGAAGCGGTCTACTATGACAAGGATGGCGTCGAAGCCTTTGCTATTGGGTAATCCCATAATGAAGTCGGCTGATATGGATCGCCAGGGTCCTTCGGCTACAGGTAGTGGTTGTAATAAGCCGGCTGGTGGCTGGTTGGAGGTTTTCATGTGTGCGCATCTATCACATGACTTACAGTAGTCAATTATGTCTTGTTTGGCACCAGGCCAACTATAGTACCGAGTGACAAAGTCGAGCGTCTTTTCAGTTCCTTTATGTCCAAAGAAGGGGTGGTTGTGGAATTGGGTGATTATCCCCCTTCTAAGCTCGGTGGGCACCCAGATCTTATCTCAGTAGTGCCATAATCCTTCACGGAGGATCATCCCGTCAAGGGTTTTCAACCCTGAATGTGCTATTTTGACTCTATCGAATAATTCGATCTCCTCGAGGGATCGTACACGGTGGGGTGGGATGATGGTGGTGTTCTTGTTGTCATCTTCAATGCCGATCGTGTGATCTTCTCTTCTAGAGAGGGCGTCCGCTTTTCCCATGGAGGTTCCTGGTTTATTGACCAAGATGTAGTCAAACCTGGATAAATATTGTGCCCATCTTGCTTGGCGCCTATTCAAGTCCTGTGATTTCATGAAGTATTGCAGGTTGCGATGATCTGTCCATATTTCAAACTGGTGACAAGCACCTTCTAGGTGGTGTCTCCATTGTTCGAGGGCGAGGATGATGGCTAGCATCTCTTTATCTGCTATCATATAGTTGCATTGTTCCAGTGTCATCGAGTGTGACATAAACGAGACCGGATGCCATTTGTCATCTATTTTGGTAGAGAGCACTGCTCCTATGGCGAAGTCGGATGCATCGCATTCTACCCTATATGGTGTGGTGTCGTCTGGGTATGCCAGTACTGGTGCTGTGGTAAATGCCTTTTTTAGCTTATCAAAAGCTTCTTGTTGTGCCACTTCCCATTTCCAGGGTTGATCCTTTTTGGTTAGATCGTGGAGCAGTCTTGCTATTAAACTATAGTTGTCGATGAATCATCGGTAGAAGTTGGCGAGCCCTAGGAAGCTTCTGACTCCCTTGATTGTAGTGGGCACTGGCCATTCCATAACTCCTTTGACCTTTTCATGGTTCATCGAGACACCATGTTCGCTGACATCCATTCCTAGCATGTCTACCTGAGACACTCCGAAGAAGCATTTCTCGGGCTTAACGAAGAGGTCATTTTCACGGAGCCTCTGTAAGATTTTTCTCATGGTCTCAGCGTGTTTCTTTCTATCGTTATATTTCGAGAAGATCAATAAATTGTCTAGATATATGATAACGCAGTCATCCATGTCGGCAAAGATTTCATTCATCATTTGCTGGAATATGGCCGGGCTATTGCACATTCCGAAATACATGACGAGGGGTTCATAAGCCCCAAGGTGGCAGACGAAGGCTCCTTTCCATTCGTCGCCTTCCTTGATTCGCACGTTGTTATATCCCCATCAGAGGTCCATCTTGGTGAAGATCTTAGATCCTTTTAATTTATCTATGATTTGCGAGATCAAGGGTAGAGGGTAGTTGTTTTTGATGGTTCCCTCATTTAAATATCTATAATCCATGACCATCCGTTTCTTGCCATCCTTTTTTGGGATAAAGAAGATGGGCGAGGTTTGCGGCGATTTAGAGGGTCTGATGTACCCTTTTGATAATTGGTCGTCCACAAAGGCCTTAACTTCGTCCTGTTCTTGGGGAGATAACTTGATCAATCGACCCTTTTTAGGCATGAACTCTGGCTTCAGATCTACTGCGTGGTCCCAGGATTTTCATTCGGGCATTCGCTCGCTGGCCTTCTTTGAGAAGACATCTATAAAGTCATGGTATTCTGATGGCACGAGTTTCTTAGCTTCTGCTGTGTCGGTTGGTTCATATTTCCCGTTATCGGTTCTACTGATATGGTATCCATAAGCTTGCTTGTGGGATTCCATCCTATTTATGTAGCTATGGTGTAATGCTGCGCATGATGTTGGGCAGCGGTCCATGGTGATGGTTCCTTTTGTCCAATCAATGGATGGGTTGTGCTCTCGTAACCATGTGTATCCTAGGATCATGTGATTCTTTCCCAGGTTTGTAACGTCCGCGGTTATCTTTTCGCAGTGTCCCATATAGTCTATTACTAAGGTGGCGGTGTAGGCTATTCCGCCTGCTGAGTTGATGGTTCCATCTATGTTGTAGACTGGTACAACTTATTCTAAGCTTTGCAAAGGGATCCTTTCCTTCTTTGCCCATGTGGTATCGATGAAGATGCCAGTTGCTCCACTATCTAAGAGAGCGTTTATGGCTGTTTTTGTGGTTTTTGTGATTATATTGATTTTTATGAATAGCTCTCTAAGTGGCTTAAGTGTGCGCACTTTTCTCTCGTTTGGGTTCGAGGAGGAACTATTTTTATTTTTTGTACAAATGGAATTAAGCGTCACTTCCCGGTGACCAAGCTCCTTTTCGGAGATCCCCGTTTTGGTAGATTCAAAACTAAATACGGAAGAGGAATCGGAATCGCTATCTAATTTACAGTCGCTATCGAGTACAGAAAATGAATTAGAAACAGATAAAGGAAACGGGTGAGCACTATCTTGGCGTCGCACCCTCGATCGTGTTGGAACTAAAGAAAAGAAATGAGGAGAAGAACTATTTACGTATCTAGAGTCCATATTGCTTGGTACACTACCCGATGTGTCCAAGCCTACTCTTTTCCCTGTGTGGATTCTAAATCCCTAAAATAGGCCCTAGCGGCCTTTAAGTCCATTCCTCATATGGCACCTTGCCAGTTTAATTGGCCATTGTTTTTTGCGGGGTTCGAGAGGGTTGCGAGTGGGGGGCGTTTGTTCGGAATATTGGTTTGTTGTAGCAGTTCCTTCTGCTCTTCAAACATTCTTCGCCTTGAATTTGGAGCACTCTTTGCGGTGTCCCCCTCGTCTGAAGCCGCATTCTGCACATGCCATACTCTTGGCTTTGCAGTTGCGCACCATGTGGCCTTCCTTTCCACAATTGTAGCAGCTCTGAGAAGATCGGCCTATGTCTTCTCGGTTGTCGGAGGTGATGATGTCAACGTCCATCGCGTTGGGGTCCCTGTTGGACCGAGATCTGGATCCGTTGAAGCATGACTCGAATGCTTCCAAGGCATTTGCATAATCCTGTACTTTCATTACGAATTCATATAAGGTGGTGGGGTGTTCCTTTTGCATGTACATATGCTTTATTATGTCTTGTCGCATGCCTTGTTCGAGCAGGATGATGCCCATTTTCTCTGTACATTCTGCTTGGTTGTACAGTGCTAGCCATTGGGTCAGGAACACTTGTGTTCTTTCGTTCCTGTATTGTTTTCGAGCCATTAGCTTCTTGATGGCGATTTCTTTTTCGTTGCCGATTCGGAATTGGCTGGCGAGGAGTCCTTCTAGGTCTCTCCAAGGTAACCAGGGGACATTTGCGTCTCGGCGTTTCTTTAACTCGGTTCTGGCCCAAGCTCCTGTGCCGCTTTTGTCCTTCTCCCCATCGGTACCTATCCTGGAGAAGACTGCCAGGTTCCAATTCTTTTTGCCGTTTAATTTGTGTTCACCAAATTGGTCCAGGTTTGTTTCTCGGAATATCAACATTTTGGTCCACCACTCATCGAATTTTGCATAAGATCCATCGTACATGCCAGGGTTCTTGACCACTTCGGCCCGTTTGCCTTGTCGTCCCAATACGGGGTCTTCACTGCTTGCCCCTTGGTCCTCTTGGTCTTGGTCAAGCCGATCTTGGAGTTCTTGGTTTTCTCATTCTGATCGGTCCAACCTCACCATCATTTCGGACATTCGCTCGGTCAGCAATGCGAGCTGATTGATGAGTAGGGCAGCGGGATCTGGTCTTGAGTCACGGGGACGGGCGTGGGATGCAGTCACAGTTGGGGTGCTGCTGCTGCTGTTGGGACGGTCCAGCAGGGACGGGGGTCTGTCGAATAGTCCCGACATGGTCTTGGTAGTTAAATTCTATGGTTGATTGGTAGAAGTCGAGTGTGTCATCGACGAGAACAGGGGTTTGATCGAGGTGGTGCTGCAGAAATTCGTGTTGCAGCCAAAGGGGAAAATCGGGAGCGAAGTCGATGTGGTATGGGGCATCTCTTACAATTGTGTTGTTAGGATTGAAGTCCTCATCGATGGGGAGGCGTTCGGAGATGTCTGTGGAGATTGCAATATAGTTTTTGTTTTTCAAGGCATGCCAGTTGTCGCTGTAGATATCTGAAAAGTCCATGTACCTGTGAAGAAAAACTCCTGCTTGTCGCGGTCAAGCAGTACCTCCACGATTGTCGATGATAAGTGGGGGAACCGGGGGCTGCCTGGCTACGGCTGAAGATTTAGCTCTCCGAGGCTGCGAATCTTAAACTTGTAGAAATTGCGATGTGAGGGTTTGCACGGTGTCCATCCGCTGTCCTGACCCAATATGGACTAAGGGATTGATCCTTGTTTTTCGGCAGTCAGAAGGGTCCACTCGAATGTGGTCTACCCTGACAAAGCGAACCGAAGCAACGCCAGACAAGCGTATAGATGCAGTGGAGACTTGGTCGCAGTCCAAGTATGGTCATGGTATAACTGGCTGCTATCCAGCTAGAGCCTTATTGCTGGCTATCATGAGTTTCCCTTAAGTCTGGGATCCGACTATAAGACGATGAAAGAGGAAGTGTGGGTAGGTGGGACACTTGTTGGTGTTGAAGTAGGATAGTGAAGGGAGTCTGTTCTTATGAAAGCAACCACTAGTGCGAGCTATGGTACTTCGACAAGTTCAAACAATAATGGACTCCATATAGGCTAGAGGGAATCTAACCAGAACAGACTGAGGTCTGCTGGTTGTTGTATTTGCACTATATATACTGTAGCTATCGGTGCACGGACCACATGAGGGCTGGCACTATTACAAAGCGTGTTGGTAATGTATACTATAAGTAGCTATATTGGTCTTACGGTCGTGAGAGAGTTCCCATACATGTGTACTATGCATGTTTATGATGTCATGGTCTGGACCTATGACGTACTTATCTATGTAAGCTATGTCACGTGATGTCACATGATGTGTCATGTGACGGGTATCAAGTCACGTGACCAAGGAAATATCTATCGATAGTGAAAAAGAAAGGGAGTTTAATGAGGGTCGTAACACTATATATGGCTATATGGTTCTTACGAGTGTGGGAGTATTCCCATGAATGAGGTAAACACATGTGAGGCTATGCTATGATGTCATAGATATGAGATAAAGTCACGTGACGTCACAGGACTGATCATGTGACGAATATCAAGTCACGTGATCGAGAAAATGAAGAGAATAAAATAGAAAAGGTTTGGTTCCATAGGAAGGTCATAACAAGTTGAGGCAGTATTCCAAAAATTCATGTTGAAGCCACTTGGGGAAGTCAGGGGCAAATTCTATGGCATATAGGATGTTGTATACAAGTGTGTTATTTGGATCAAAGTCCTTGTCAATGGGGAGATGTTCCAAAATGTTAGAGGAGATTGTGATGTAGATCTTGTTGTGGAGGGTGTGCCAATTGTCACCATAAAGATCAAAAAAGTCCATAAAACAATGCTAAAAGTAAAACTCCTGTGTATTGCAGTTGCACAATAACTCCTAAGTGTCAGATATGAGGGAGGGAAATTGGATTCTGCCTGGCTATGGCTCTTGATTTAGCTTGATGAGGTTGCAGATCTTAAACTTGTAGAGTCTGCAATGCAAGGTTTCCATGGTTGTCTCTGCTGTGCTGACCCAATATGCACTAAGGGATTAATTTTTATTTCTTGGCAGTCAGAAGGGTTTGCTCGAATGTGATCTACCCTGACAAAGCAAACCAAGGATGATGCTGGATGAGCATATGGATAGTGTGGAGAAAAGGTGCTATTCCTTCTGTGGTCATAGTACAATTGGCTGCTATTTCAGCTAAAGCCTTAATTGCTGGCTATTGCGAGTTTTTCCTTAGGTTTGGAATCTGATTATGTGCAAGTATAGAAGAAAGTGAATAGTAGAGGCACATAATGGTGCTGGTGAGGTGAGGTAGTGGAAAGAGAGTCTGTTCTTATGAAAGCAACTACTAGCGAATGCTAGGTCACCTTGACAAGACATACTTAGATGGAGATCTGTATAGGCTAGGAGAAAACTAACCAGAACAAACTGAGGTCTGCTGGTCATGCATTCATACTATATATACTATGGTTACATGTGCACAGACCACTGTAGGGCCAGTACTACTATGATAAGGGTTACTAATGTATGCTATATATGGTTAGAGTGTTCACACAACTATGGGAGTATTTCCATACATGTGGTGTGTATGTATATGGTGATCTAGCCCTATGATGTCATCTATCTATGATAAGGTCATGTGATGTCACATGACTGATTATGTAATGAATATCAAGTCACATGATCACAAAAAGTACTATCAATAAAGGAAAAAGTTAGATTCTATATGATGGTCATAACAATTTCCCACTGCACATTGTCTTGTTCCAAAAATTCTCAATGACTGTCTGGTCACAACAATTTGTGGCTTTTTTTGTAAATGCTGGAGATACATGAATGCATACAAGTGATTATGCTTCAACATCTATTTAGATTTATTATCTAATTTTACACAAGAGAGGTCTAAATACAAAACAAGCTAAATATGCTGTGAAGAAATACTGATCTCATTGTTGCTGTGATCCAACCATCATAATGAGCATTGATGTATTGTTGAATTGAGCTCCAATAGTGACACAGAGCTGTAATGCAGAGTTATAATACCAAATATAGCAACTAATACATCCATTTATAGTAACTCCAACAATTTCCACTTGTAGTCCAAATTTCGGATATCTCAATCACTCAAATCTCAGAATTTCAAAAATCTAATGAGCAGACAGTCTTCATGCAGTGTTTGCAAGTATGTACAAATAGTTAGAATACTAATTATCATATTTGTGAACATGTTATTATTCATCTTCTTTTTGTCTATAAGGAACATGTATATTTTGAGTGACAGATATTATAGTACCACTAAAATCTGAGATCTGAGATCTGAGTTGTCCAATCTGTGCAACAATGCAATATTGTTCAGCTCACTCAAAAGGCTTACATGAAAACCAACTTCCAAGTTCTAATTCATATGGACATTCTGAATTAGCTAATAATCCCATCTATCTTAACTGAGCTAACCAGTGGACCACTATCCAATGATTCCTGCTCTGATGGTCTCTTTCCCTAATTATGTAATATACAATCCAACAACAATGTATCCCACCAATCACTTTTCAGCAAACAAATGGAGCTTGGATGGAGCTGGGTCCTTCATAATCAAGTATGTGCTTATTCCACATGAAGAGCCTGAATAGACACCATAATGGAGAGATGATGTGAGACTGATTCAGCTTGAGGGCTCTTTGTTTGCTCCATGAGCATTACCAAGTAGACTTAGCCAATATTGTGTGGCATACCATAGTTTTATTTACAATGAGAATATTTCTCTTGCCCGCCAGTATTTGGAAAACCCACTGTGGGAAATGGGCTGAGAACTGGTTGCAGGCCTGCGGTGCAGTGTGCACTTTGCCTATCTTTGCTTGCTTGCCTTGAGGATGGCAAGAAGAATTCCTGGCAAATCACATTATCCACAGGCATGGATAATTGAACACATTCTTTTCAGGCATGCAATGCCAATCAGAGTTTGAAAAATGAACAGAGCTAGATTGCACACTCCAAGAGAAAGCAGTGGTAGTCATGTGGATATATGTAGCATATGTGTAATTGACCATAGAGCAGGTACAAACTGTGGAATGTACATTAACATTGTGATAATGCAGATCTCTGTCTGACTCAGACTTGCATCAGCCCATTGGCCCATCATCATCCTTGCTTGGATGCACAAACTCTGCCTTGCCCACTCTTTCACTTCCCACCCACCTCTGATTACATGCTCTCTTCTCTCCCATCTCATTTCTCCATCTGACACTGGCTCATTGTTCTGCAAGGTCATCACAATCACAAAGCCAGAGAGGAAGCCCCTCATTCTCACTGTATATCTCCTCCTTGTGTCCTCCTTAGTTGCAATAACTGTTCCACTCACCATTGGCAAACTTATTGACTTTTTCTCCACAAGCAATCCCATCCGTCATCTCTCCTCCTCTCCATGTGACTTTGACCCTTGTGTTAGCAAATACTGTTTGGACTCTCAATGTACCAAGCATCTGGGGTCCTCCTCTCTATGTAACTCTGACCTTCATGTTAGCAAATATTGTTTGAACTCTTGATGTACCAAGCATCAAAGATCCTCCCTGTTGCATTCACAACTGGGGCGGCATATAATGCAGCACAATTATACCTCATGTGCATATCTGGTGCATCTTTCAGCCTCACCTCTGTTTGGTTCAGTTGACAGTGCAATGCATCAAGGCCAATGGATCATTACATGCCTGCATAAACATACCTTTGCAGCAGCTTTATGGCAAGAAGTCAAGTATGTCGAAAAGAGCAAGGGTGACATGCTGAGCAGACTGAGTGCTGACTTGAGCATCATGGTGCAGTGCAGTCTTTGTGTCTCCATCATTTATTATGGTTGACAAACCCACTTCTCAGGTCTACTATGATTGTTACCTCAAGAAGCTGTCCAACAAGTCTCAAGAGGCAGTAGGAGAGATGACAAAGGTTGCACAAGAATCTCTTTCAGCTCTCTGGACAGTACAAGCCCACAATGCCAACACACAAGAACAGGCCAAGTTTCACGACTGCATCAATCTTGTCCTTGATTTGACATGTAAAGAGGCTATCACTTCTGGCATCTTTTTTGGCAGCACTAGATGGAGTGGAAACATGACCATCCTCAGTTTGTTAGGATATGGTGCATTTCTTGCTCAGTGGATGTAGACATGGCTGACCCCCAGATAGGCAGCACGCTTGTTTCACAAGAGGCAATCATGATTGGAGACTTAACAAGTCTGTTGCTTTACACTGCCTACATCAGAAATGGACTGCAGATGCTCATATGAGTGTCTTTCTCTCTCCATTGCCAGTCTGTTTGGCTAAATACAGACCCCAATCAGCAGGTTTTTCATGCATGTTATGCTCTCATGCATCTACACCATGGTTGGATTCACAATTACCTAGTTGTCAATCATGCATGGGATTGGTGTGGGTACCTGGATATTTGAGTTGCTCAACCACAAGCCTGCAATCCTGCCCAACCATGGGGTCAAACTCAACCCAAGCTGATGTGGGATGATCCAGTTTGAGAACATTAGTTTCAAGTACCTGAGCTGGAGAGGGGTGCAGATCCTAGAGTTTAATCTCAAGATTGGGGTGGGCGAGAATGTGGTGATTGTGTACATCATCTGCACTCTGATTGGTATGGAACTGATGCTGGAGTGATTTGTTAATGGCAAGAGTAAAGGAGGCAAGTCATCTGTGCAGTTGCTCCTGTTGAGGTATTATGACCTGGTATGTGGTAAGGTGACATTTGATAGTCAAGGTTCATGTGCCTCTTGCAGTGAGTAGTCACAGTGATATTGGGTCTGGAGTGGGTCATGTGTTGGGTTGGGCAGGAATTGGATTGGGCATGGGTTTGATCAGTTGGGTGGACATTTATAATTGATACTGGATGCACTATAGCTGCTACAAGTAGTTACTATACTATTCTATATAGCTGCACTACCAGACAATAAGTATATGCTATAGTGCTACAGTTGTGTAACTCAGGCATGCTACAATGGCTATGAGAAGCTATATTGTGCAACAACAGACAATGAAACATGTGCTACAATTGGCTATAGTGGATATGCCTCAAGGCAAAGCTACTATATAGAAGAGACTACTCAACAATGACTACATACAGTGAGGTGCAAAACTGTTGCAATGCCTAAGTCCAAACCAGGGCATGAAGCACCCCACAATCACTCGTGGGAATTTCACTTTGCTTTGGTGGGAACAAATAAAGTACAAACCCTTAGCTACAACGTTGTCCCCAGGGTCATGTTATTTCGCTTACATACTGCAAAGATACAGCCATTTCAAAACATTAATACCATTGCAACAGTTTTGCACCCTTTGCTCATTACATTGAAATCAAGTGTTATTTGGTTATGTTTGGTCATACAAACAAACATACACATATTAGAACCATGCCTGAGTTTAAAATAGTTCACACACATCTTTGTTTCCAACTACAACCATCATAAGAACCATCTCTCCTACTCAAAAACAAACCATCCTCTCTATGCTTGATGCTGGCCAATCTGCTCACTCTATTGCATCCACTACTGGTCTTAATGTATATACCATATCCAGATTACACTCCAAAGAGCATTCTGAGCTCCAAAAAGCTACTGGAGGTCATCCATTCAAGCTTTCCTCTGCCAATATCTGGCATGCCATTTGTCTTGTCTCCTCTGGAAAGGCAGAGAATGCTGTTCAGGTGACCAAGGCACTCACCAATATAGTCAACCAGCCTCTCTCTACCTCCACAGTGTGCAGACAGTTGAGGAAGACAGGTATGAAAGCTGTGATCAAGTCCAAACAGCCTCTTCTTTCAGCCAAGCATTGTAAGGCTTGTCTAGACTTTGCTTATGCTCATAAAGATTGGACTCTGGAAGACTGGAAGAAGGTAGTATGGTCTGATGAGACCAAAATCAATTGCCTAGGGTTAGATGGGCACAAGTGGGTGTGGAAAAAGGCAGGAAAAGGGCTAAGTAATAAGCTGGTGGAAGGTACAGTGAAGTTTGGAGGAGGTTCTTTGATGATGTGGGGCTGTATGACTTGGCAGGGAGTTAGCTATGCTACCAAGATTGATGGTAGGATGGATGGGGACCTTTACCTTCAGATTTTGAAGGATGAACTGCTCAATTCTTTGCAGTTTTATGATCTTGATCCTCCTAACATCATCTTTCAGCAGGACAATGACCCCAAACATACTTGCAAGAAGGTGAATGATTGGCTTCAGAAGCAGCATTTTCATACTACAGTATGCCCTGCACAGTCTCCTGACCTTAACCCCATTGAGCACCTCTGGGGTTACCTCAAAAGAAGACTAGCAGATTATGATTCCTCTCCTAAAGGGATTCATGAATTGTGGGAGAGAGTTCAGGTTGATTGGGAGGGGATAGCAGTTGAAGAGTGTCAGAAGTTGATAGAGAGCATGCCTAGAAGGATTGAAGCAGTTATCAAGGCAAAGGGAGGC